>JAPYZJ010000897.1:0-64167 GCA_030522765.1 Ophioninae sp. B BG-2022a
GGGGATGGCGGGGGTCGGGATACGTCGCGAGCGATTTCAGGACCATCAGCAAACTCGAAGCAGCATCCTGGGGTCTTCACTCTTATGATACTCAATGTACCGTTGTCTCTTCGTTCGCGCGCTCTCGTAATTGAGATCGAAACGAACTCTGCTTACCTCCAACGAGGGCGACGTTTAAGCAATAGTTACGCAATGTTATAAAGCGTATGAGATTACGAGAGTGCGTTAGGAAACTTCGGCTCGACGCTTCTAATTCCGATCGAAGCTTCAATGACCAAGCATCGTACACTTTTTTCAAAAAACGACGAAAAATCGTCAAATGGTACGTGACCTCGAAAAACGGGTTGAAATAGTTGTGCAGGAAATATTGTAAATTTCATTCAATTTACGGATGTTTATCAATAATCCATTTTGCAGTAATTCATCAATAATTCATTTTGCAATAATTCATCAATAGTTTATTTTGCAATAATTCATTAATAATTTATTTTGCAATAATTTATCAATAATTCATTTAGCAATAACGCAAAAGTATCAATTGTGAATAGAAAAAATAACTTTTTCATTCTTTTATTGAAATAATTGTTGCAGGGAACATTGTAAATTTCATTTAATTTACCGATGTTTATCAATAATTCATTTTGCAATAATTCATCAATAATTCATTTTGAAATAATTCATCAATAATTAATTTAGCAATAACGCAAAAGTTTATATCAATTGCAAATAACAAAAATAATTTTTTCCTTCTTTTATTAATCTAACTATCCAACATCTTTTTTTGTTCAAAGCCATGAATCTCCCTAGCGTAGTAACTGGTTTTAATAGATCGATCAGAAATTCTTTGACCAAGCGAAAAGAATCATCATCCATCCTTGAATTCCAACATTGCGAACTTCAACGTCGTCGGTTGCATAAGTATAAACATAACGGTTGATCGAAACTGTTATAATTAACGAAAATGATTGTCCGCATCTAGCGGAAGTACGCAACGTCCCCGAGTACAAAATACCGATACGTTGAAACTGTCCGGTTAAACAATTGTAGATGTGATAGCTTATTGTGGGAATGACTTTCGCGATAATTCACATGTGTCATCGATGCATCGGATCATCAGAGATAATTTATTTAGTAACCGAGACTAGCCAGTCGAGAAAAGGAAGAGGAAGAGCCGCGAGTCCTCGGGAGTGAAATACGCATGAGGAATCACTCGGAAAAATTGCTTTTCTCGAGAACTCGGATTGTGAAATTATTCAATAAATTATTGTATCTCCCGTTGCGTTATAAGTACGTGTCAATTTTATTCTCCCACATTGAGTTACAAAAATACGGGTGATCACGTGATCCAAAAACTTCTAAGTCTTTCCGTTTCGTCACAGCTGCCCATAAGTGTCCACATCTGCATGGAAATTCGAAAACTCCCCACCTCTCTAATACAATCGCGAAGGTAATGCAATTTTCGAAAAAAAAAAAAATCCGGCTCAATTTGTTTGTCCGTAAAATCTGCTTGTCACATCTCCACCAATTAGGTATCCTAGCACGTGTGATCAACGATGTCATTTTGCCGACTATTCATCGAGCTGTGACTGCCACGTTTAAAAAATACGAAATTCAAAAGATAAGAACGGATAAGGCCGTCAAGACCGTTCATTTGAGGCACGTGATTAGACAAAAAAAAACCGTTCGTCTCTGTCATCCAAACGTGTTACGTTTTACAGTACATGTCACTCGTATCGTGTCAATCAACAGCCGTGTACAGCAAAGACGTTTTTTTTGATTTAACAAAAAATGATAATAAAAAATAAAAAAGTGGAAAAATAAAAAATCCGGTATGGTACTTTATCAAGTGCCTATTGGAATACCGGAATGTGGAAATTCTTAACCGACAGCTGACATTCGAAGCAAGTTCAGGGAAACGTTACGTCTGATGGAAGAATTAAACGAAGAACGTGGACTTACATTGATGTTTGTTTACGATGAGACTGAGGGGTTCTGAACCACCGAGTGGGCTGTCTTTTCCACTCCCTGGTGGTGGACTTTTGCTGAGATGTTGAGCCTCCAACAGCCTCTGTTGCTGCTGATGAAGCCTGTTCTTGAGGAGAAATATCTTCGGCATTTTCTCGTCGGATGATAATAATAATAATAATAATAATGAATATTATTATTATTCGGTATACAGAATCATATACCACGTTTTTTTGCTTCAACTTCTCCCGGAAATCGAATGACGCTTACCGATGTCACTGCACCGATTTATATCGCGCCACCATTGACGTATCGTTATTAAAGCGCGTGGGTAATAATCCTCTTCTCAAACGGTACACATTCGATTTTCAGCGCGAAATCGGACGCACAAACTGTTACGATCACTTCCTCCTGGAGGGGGGGAGATCGCCCCGAAAAGTCTGGATGTCGCGTGTGACCGGAAGTCAGTGCAGTATCACGTCAAAATCCCAAAAAGTCAAAAAAAAAAAAACTCGCACTCGTATACACTGTTCGCGTTAACTTTAAAATGTTTTCAGCTGGGGAGCCACAGGAATGATATTAAAAAAATCGGTAGAAGTTACCGATCTCGCCCTGGTCCAGGGGGGGCCCTATGTCCAAATCCATCCGTCAACTCACAGGGCGATTGGGATTCCCCTAAAGTCAAAATCCTCAAATCCCTTTCTTCTCACAAACCCAAACAAACCCAAACAAAACAAAACCACTTGAATGTTTCACTCGCGATAGTGTACGTAATTCTGAAAAAAAAAAAAAAGATTTCCCATTCGCTTCACTCGTTGGTACAACAGTTTTGCGATCCAATTCGATGATCGTAGCTCGACGTAATCTTTCGCCAATTTCAACGATAAAATCGAAAGAATGTTAAACGAACAAAAAAAAAATGCAAAAAATGAATAAAAAAACCGGCGCAAGAAACGTCACGAACCGTCCACCTCGATTTACAGTTATCGACTGTGCGAGGGACCTCGAACCGGAGGTCGTGTGGTCCCGTCTATCGTTGCATATATACCCACATATATATACCTGCGTATAAGCGAGTGTATATAGGATTCACTTTACGGTGTATGAGCCAGGACGTCTGAGAAAAACGGCGACGTTTCGTTACGCGCTCGCGATCGTATTGGTCTCTCGCGAGCAACTGGGGCTTCGTTGGTATCTCGGACGGGACCCCGGGCCCCGACCGTGAGTTACCCCCACCCTGGCTACTGCGGGACTCACGCGAGGCCCTCTACCTGTCGGGACCATGCTCGTCATCCTCCCTTTTCCCCTCTCCCGGGCTCCTTGCTCCCGTCCCCCCCTTGCTCCCGCGCCACTTCCACCACTCTTCCGTGCATCCACTCAGCGTTCGTAACACCGTACTGTCCGCTCGGGGCCCTACCACCTCTACACCCTCCTTCATCCCTACCATTTTTCACCGATCCTCAGCTCCGCTATATGCTCTGCTTCAACATTCTTCTCCTGTATACATCGCCTGTACTGTTGGCTTCACTGCCAACGGAGCATGCGTTTCTTCTTTTTTTTCCATTAATATCTACCTCCCCCCTGCTTTCTCACTCTTTTACATATATATGTGTGTTTGCGGGTTTACATACACACGTAAGTGGGAATAGTATCATCTAAGATAGTCTCGCACACGCTGGTGGTTGTTCCTGTTCTCTTGGTGGTACTCTTTCCTCATCCTTTTCTTTTTATTTTTTCGTCCCTCTAGCTCTACTCTCCGGCTGTACGAAACAGCGTGTACGCTTAACGGAGAACGAAGGGGTGTAACGCCAGACCGGGTTCTCTCGACGCTGCAGCTAAAGTAAAAAGTAGTAGGCGAAATGCGAATTGGAGAGCGGGTGGTAGGATACGTATGCTGATTGATCGATACTGATTTTGAACTAATCAGGTTTGTAGTCTTCCGGTTGTGGGATTGTTTCAAGGGCCACTGGCTGAAAATTATCGAGGTCTGGTCACAGTCTTCGGAGGACTGGAAGAAAAGGAATTCATTGATTTGGGTATAAACATGGATTTTGTTGCAAGAAATCGATTGCTCAGGATTTTTGAGCCTAGTGTTTGGTTCTGCATTTAAAGCTGGTTTTGGAACATTTTCGATGTCGAAAGTTTCGTTTAGGAAGAAACGTTGTATCGGCATAAAGAGGCTTTTCTTTGCACTTCCGGGCTCATGGGTTTTATTAACAATTAGCGTTAACTTGATTAAAGTTCCTCCGAAGATCGTGCAAATTATCGTTTAAAAAGGAAAACCAAAAGCAAATTCGTATCTCCGTCGTATCTCATTCCATTTCGGCCAATCGTGCTCCAAAGCTTGAGAGCGCTAACGCTGGAGCCTAGGGCTGGAGCTAATTATCGAAACTTATTAGCAATCCTGGTTGGTCACGTTTGCAATTACGAGGACGGATGAAAAGACAAAAAAAAAATGGATTCGAAGGAAGAGTACGGTGTTGGTCCGTTCTTCCTCAGTAAGTCTATGCAGAAGATGAATTTATAAATTTATTCTCGGTTTCCACGATTCGCAGGTTACACACGTTCACCATACATAAATTCAAGAACTGCGCATTAAAACGTCTTCGGGCACGAGAGAACGCTTTTGCAAAATGCAACTGCACTCCAGGGATGTTTACGCCAAGGTCTATCCCAGCTCTCCGGTTACATCGTTCGCTTACATGCTAGTTACTGCACGAATATCCCTTCGACGACGTGATCCTAAAGCCCTTCGTGTTCGACTCTTGTACTTTCTGGTATTTGTGTATGCAATTACAAGGAGTACAACGCGTGGAAGAGTTATGACGCATCGATGCATTCCCTTTCGAGACAGCCATCGTGGGGACACATGCCAGCGTGTACTTTATGAATTTTCGAGTTACAGATGAACGAGCAAACGAGGAAAAATACATTGGGCCTGGTGGTAATAATTTCTATTGAAAAAAACTGAAAGGAGAGGATGGGAAGCAAACTCAAATTGCATTCCTTGTTCAGAGGGAAAAAAACGTGAATCAGTCAAATTAGTTATTCACAGATGACTAATAAAATATCCAAGCATTAGGATGCTGTAACCACTGGAGTATCTGGGTTATGTAGAAACATACATTTTGAAGGAATAAGTAAAATTTTGGAATTTTGACATTTCCTTCTGTCTCTAGTTAAATTTCATCCACTTTTTTTTCTGTTCCACCATATCTTCTTCTCTGTTCAATACCCTCGTAAAACCAAACCCCCGTTGCGGTCACAGTCGACTAACGCTACACTGTACCGCATTTGCCGAAGTCACGGGGAAACTGTTGAAAACCCGCGATCTATTCTTCTGATTCCTTGGTGTCCAGACTGTTTGTGAAAAAACCGAGGTCTCAGAAAAATCGGTCTCCCGCTGAGATCGATGCGCCAAGTAGAGTACGGCTAAGCGGTCACCGATCCAAGTATCAACCTCTCCGCTGCTATATTTAGGGTTTACGAAATTTTCTAAGCTTCCAAAAAATCCGACGAAATTCTAGGTTACTTATAGAAGTGTCTACTACATGGCCCATCAGTTACCAAACTCAAAAGTCTAAAACCGCTCTTAACAAAAATTGAATAAAATCAAAACTATAAGAGAGAACCATCAGTTTCAAATTTTGACTGTTCCTTTAAAGACCCAGTACAGACACGCCGGGTTGATTTCAGTGCTCAGCCATCAGCGTTGGTCAACTTTTGGATTTGTAGACCGCGATCGTTTTTGTCTACAAAAACACTCTCCCGAAGGCTATGCATCAGGTCAAACGGCAAACCATATACTCGACACCGGTCGCCCATGATCTTCGCCACGTTTCAGAATGGATTCTTCAAGAAATCTTCTCTTCTCCGGTGCCCCGCTCGCGTGCAGCATGCATCTACGAAATCGTGCAGCATGGAGCGTCGAGAGTGCAGCAAGGTTGCATTTTGCTATCGAGATTCGAGTGTATACGTGTATAGTTTGTAATGCCTGTTCTGAGGGTTGAAGAGGTGGTTGAAGGGAGGGGGTTGGAATGGAAGGGAATGAAAAAAAGTGCGCGACGAGAGGAGAGCTTTTCCTCGAGGATAAACGGTCTGTGCCTTGTGGCTTGGAGGAACTGCACATCTCGGGAATCACCTCGTGATTGTTACATGTGTGCTACGGGACACGAGCATAAACGAGTCATATCGTGCACCAACGATTTACACCGGACCTCGGTACTTTTCCCTAGGAATGCACTTTTACCTAAGAATGCATGCGAAACGTGGCCAATTATTGATAGCCCTTCCGGACAGACCTTCGATCGCGTTTGCAGGGCTGCTCATCAAGTATAAGAATTCGTAGAAAGAGAAATATATTTTGGAATAGTTGAATGACGGTTAGTTGAGCCAACTTATTGGCATGGTAGTGAGCAGTTGCCACTATGGTACTGAAGACGTTGTAGAAGTGACGGATCATGACTTAATTTTAATTATTGTTTGTTTGGGTTTGGGTTTGTTTGGATTTGTTTGGGTTCAGGGGTCAGGTATCATTATTGGCACGGTATTGAGAAGTTGCCACGATGGTACTGAAGACGTTGTAGAAGGGACGAATCATAACTCAATTTTAATTATTGTTATTCGTTTTTTTACAAACTGTTTCATGGACGGGTAAAAAATTCTTTGTTTGGGTTTGTTTGGAGAAAAACTTTGGAAAATATTGTAGTATATATTTTGTTGCATATAAAGGTGTATTTACTTAACAATTTATAATCTATTAAAGGCATAAACAGAAAAGTGATGCAACTGTAATCTGAAACACAATTTTTTAAATAATCTAAAACAACTTTTTTCAAACAATCGTTTAAAGGCATGAGAAAAGGGGATGCAGCAACCCAAACAAAACTTACGTCTTTTTGAGTAATTTAGTTTTTTTACTAGTTTTTAAGGCTTAGAAATGAAAGATCGAAAGCAACATTTTTCGACATCTGTTCTTCTTAGCTTTTCATCAAGGCCAAAAAGCTGCTTCAGCAGGAACATTTACAGTGTCGATAACGTTGCTCCTCAGCTCCTGAGTATTCCATTTGCAAGCTTCAAAAGTAATAAAAAATTTAATTATTCAAAAAGAGGATGAGCCCAGTTCACAGAGCGGAAAAAGCTCTGTCCAATGCGTATTTATACACTTTTATCAAATAGAAAAAAAAATTGTTGAAGAAAAAAAAAGTGCCAATTTATCCCCCCCCCCCCCCCCTAATACTTTGACGTTTGCTCGTGACAGCAGCTGTTCAACGTTGTCATTCGTACTTGGGATTTGAAGTACGACAGTGCCTCGTTCGATTATTTGAAGCACGAAGGAACGCAGATTGCGCGAGCAATCTGCGGGTACTCCACAGAGCTTATTTCTTTAATTCGTAACGCGAGGCGTACGTTTGTTTCTCGCTCGCTGTACGTACCTCCATAGCACTTATCCACACGTGAATATACACGTATACTCGTAGGTACGAACATGACACGTACAACTCGCGATTGGCCTTCGTGAGCCCGCGTGGGTTCACGAGAAGAGAGGCAAACAGGATAGGAGAGGGGAAAGAAAAACGCTCCCGGGATGAGATGTCTGACAGAGATTTTGCTCGAGCGCTTCTTCTCTTTTTTTTTTTCTTTTTCCTCCTTTTATTCTTTTTATTTCTTTATTGTTTATTCGGCGAGCGTGAAGCGCGAAAATGGGAAAAGACGTGACTACGGAGTGACTCGTGGACTCGCACACGAAGCGAATGGCTAGGAATTGCTAAAACTATAAAATCGTACAATATCGAACGAATAACTCACGAAGTGTAATAGTTTTACCTGCGAAGAATTCCGAGTGTATTCCTTCCCTCCTTTTTTCCCCTCTCTCTTTTTTTTCCATCAAAGTGGTTTTTGTATTCAGTGTTAGAAGAAAAAGAATAAAGAAGAAAAAAAAAAATTAAAGTCGATCGGCGGATCGAATCGATGATACTCCGGAGCTCTACTGTAGCGTGTTAAAACTTCCACGCTTCAAGATTACAGCAGTTCCTTCGTTCTGTTATGGCCGACGCACACCCGACGTTCTCTTACCGGCATCGAAGTCACCGCGAAGAAATATTGAAGAAGTCTAATAAAGACCTTGGTGATTTTCATGCCGTTGTTCGAAACACTGATTTTTTTTTTCGTACGATAGAATGGTTTACTTGGAATCGGTACTTTGAGGACTGTCGAGCGAATGTGAAAAATTATTAGGTAAATTAATGATATTTGAAAAAGTATTGTAAGGAAAGCGAGGAAAGTAAGTACTCTTGGAAGGCAAACTGGGGATTAGTTAAACGACGTTTACACGCAATGAAAACTGTAATATTGGCTCGAGTCAATGTTAGCACGTGTTTGGGTCAAATTAAGTTAAAATTAAGAACGAACTTCAATGCGATGGCTACAAAAAATAATTCTTTACCATTATTTTGTTTTGTGTAGTTGTGAAAATATGTACACGAAAAATAATTTTGTCATTACTTTATAAGCTCTTGCCAGTCGCATTTCGTTTTTTTCAAAATCACTTTTTTCAAACTGATACATTCGATAACTCGAGTTATAAACGGTCGGATATGTGAAACTATTGCACGATTTTTTTGTATCTCTAATAGCTGTCGAGAGTCATCAGTTTTGTAACACTCTAATTGTGAAAGCATCTTGGATGAAAATTTGAATTTTGAATGAAATTTATTTCAGAAGAAAATAATACTTTTATCTCGAAATTCGGCCATCTTTCGAATAGTAAATAAAATGAAGAATGGTTACGATTAAAAATACAGATACTACTGGAGATTAAGGATACTTTTTATACAAGCCCGAAATTCGAGAAATTCCAAAACCAATCTTTCAAAATTCGATCTTTGATGGCGATTTTGAAAAATCTGATAAACAAACCGTGTAAATATTTCGACAGATGGGGACCGCCTTTAAACATTTCACAGCCATAAAACCAAGCTGGCTCAATTAGTTTCCATGAAATTCTGGTATCCCAAATAAGCAGCACTATTCGAAATATTCTTTCTTTCCTCTCCAACAATCTGGTGCTTCCGTTCCCTGCGCAGATTTAATAATCTACCCCGGCTGTTGCGATTTTATAATAGTACTCTCGTCACAGATCGTTGTGCTCGAGCGAGTCAGTAATCCGTGCGCAAAAAAAAAAACGAATTCACAAAATTACGAGGGTTCGAGTCTCGGCGAGAATATACGAGAGAGATAATACAAGACGAATCAAGAGAAAGATGGAAAAGGAAGAAAATTGATGAATTTTCGATATATAAATTATTATATCGAATAACCGTTGCGCAGCCATATGTTTCCTCAGTGGTTGATATTCCTTCATTATCACTTATATCGTAACAACCAGCAATGCTCTATCAATAATAATTCATGAAACGGCAGAAAGTTTGCATTCCTTCGAAGGAATCCTGATACGGTCGATGATTCCGTTTGCTGCTGAAACTACGAAGGTTACAGAATCCCTGAGTTCTTCAAGGAATCCTCCAAGTGGATTCCTTTTGGCGCTCCTGGTCTTTTCTCTTTCCGGCTTGAATCGTGTGTTCAGGCTTCGGCTGAATACGTTCAGGCTACGCGCGTACTCCAACGATCAGACGTGCGGACACGTGAAGAATTCAGAAGAAGCGTGGCCGCCATTAACGAGCAATCTTGGCGAGAGGAGTACACGGTAATTCGTCCGCGTTGAGTGCGGTTAGAGAGAATCGAGAGGAAGAAGACAATAAGACGAGACGAAACGAGGCAGTATGAAGCAAGAGAAAAAGCATAACGTGACTCGTCACGGCATGTGGCGAACGCGGAGAACACAACACGCGTTGGTTATCCAATCCAGTTGGGTTGGAAGTTGGTTCTCTTCGAGTCCGAGAAGAGGGCCGATTCGAGCGCTCTCTCAACATTGCTCGTAGCCTAGCCTCAACTAAAACCCAATGCTTACTTGAAAGACACCCGGCGGAGCTATGGAAAGACTACCAGCCGGTCTATGACCGTTCGCGTCGCCATTGCTTATCTTTTTCTGAAAGATTTTTCTACCATCGCCTTTCACTGTTCTTTTCCTCCCTGCGCACTTGCCACTTCCGCGTCTCGTCTAGCGGATTGTTCCCTATGCTTTTCTTCGCGTTTCATAACGCCGTACCAGGTGGAGGTGCATCAACGATGATGACTCGTTAAACGCTTTTCTTGTAAGGTCTAACATGGATACTCCTCGAGATGTCATTTCGTGTCTGGAAACCCGATAACCCGAACAAACCCAAACAGAAATCGATTTTCGACAACAATCTAAGTGAAATTAACCATTGAAACCAAGTTTAAATTAAATTAGGTCTGCAGTCCCTTGAAGGTTTGAAAAAAATCCAACTTCTGAGTTAACGGCAAAAGAAGATACCGCCGTTTATGCTACGAACAAATACGTATATTTCAACTCTCAAGGGAATCAAAATTTATAGGGTATTTTTTGATGACCTAGGAGGACTATGAAATTTGGCTATTTTATACTACAAGTATAGAAAAAAATTTCAATACTATACATTTTTAATCAAATCTTGAAAAAACTCGGAAAAAACTGCGAGACTGAATTCCTGAACTATTTATATGTACTTCCAAATTTATTGTTGTAGGTAAATCCTTCGTTCGGCATGATGGGAAATAAAAATTAAAAAAAGCTATTTTTTGGAATAATCAAACATTCAAAGGAATTTCAAAAAAAAGTGTCATGATTAAATTTTCCACTATTTAGTAGCCAATTTATAGGGGTTTTTAAAAATTATCATTATAATTATTCAGTGACGACTATATATTTATTCGCGACTCGTCGAAATTTGGAAACGAAAAAAATGGATGTAGTGATCGTTCGAAAGCGTCGATCGAAGAGTGAAGTGCAAAAATTACGTTCTTCGGGAATGTAATACATTACGACATGTTACCAGGAGGCCTTGAAGCAAAACGCGACGGTTTCCACGCAATCGAAAGCATCCGAGGGTGAAATGGGCGTAGCTCTATCTATGTCTCAAACTGCTGGTCGTTCGTCCCGTGAATTCTTATGCTACGCTATACACGAGTCTTCAGTGAGCGTCCTGTGCACACTTACACTGTATACTGTTACGTCGGTTTATAGCTAGGCCGGATCGTATTGCTATCGGTGAGGCGAACGAGCTCGGTGAGTATGCCCATCAAAAGTGGTCCAGCGGGAAGAGAACCTACTTTCTCCGCAATGCGAACGCTTCTCTTGCTCCGAGTCTAACTCCCATTGGAATCTCCGACTCTTTCTCTATTCTTCCTCTCTCCCTCGCGTTCTTTTACTCACTCTAGTTTCTCCTGCAATTTCGCGAATGCAACCTCCGCATAGTCAACGTTATTCCATTTTCGTGTCCGTTTCGTTTCACCTCGTAACAAGTATAATACTATATTTTTAATTTTTAAAAGTTCATCATCAAACCATTCGTACGAGCTTTCAATAAAAAAAAAAACTATTGATTTTGCTACCTTTGTACAGTAAATAAACTGCAACCATATTTAAATAATTTCATTGAGCAGGTTAGATTTTATATTAATTGATAAAACCGTATGTTGATGAACACGTGAATAATTCATAATTAAATTACATTTCCTCAATTATTATAATTATAAAAAAATGTATTTTATCCATTCATAAATTGTATACTTATTTAATCTCCTCTGCTCAGAATCCCTTCTGAATCCTTCCGAATCCTTAAAAAATATTCATCAGCCATTGTTGGTTTACCATAAACAACCATGCATGCAACAAATCTGGTTCGCGTACTTAGCCATTACAGCAGCATAATTTTCACTCCGGCAACCAGTCGTGATCCAAAACTGTACGGATTGAAAAAACCCTGATCTGGATCTTTGGATATCTTCAATTATTTTCCACACAGTTAATTTCCTAAGAACGCTGCCAATATAAAAACTCAACAATTACTCCACCTAACACCGTTCGAATAATAACGAACCGAGAATTCGTATTTTTCATTAGCATCGTTATTTATCCAAGAAGCATCGACGGATCTCGGAAAAACGATCGAGAATTGGCGACCAGACGGTTTTGCATCATAAAGAGTCTTTTCCTCTAGCACCGGACGTTAAAACACGTGCGAGGAGCAAGTGGGAGAGTAGCTTGTGAAATCGTGTGTTGTCGTAACCAGGAGCCAAAGTCAAGGCCACGAGGTAAACTTCTTACGTAAGAATCTCGCGTGGAGTCCAGGCCTAGAGCAGGCCGCTTCGAGTCACGTTATACACCGGTACGACCAATCTTATGATATATTCCTATGTTTCTCATACGTGCCCGCGCCTCGTTACACACAATGATAAAACACAGTAATGGAAGAGTCTGAGAAGTGATTCTCTATCGAGCAGCAAATACCGATCAACGTCGATCTGACTCGACTCGATGATTGCGACTTATTCGTGAAATCATATACACCCATCAAGAAATCCGTCTGTGTCGCAACTAAGTGTCTCGTGTAAGTGCCGTTGGGCCGCAATAACCCACACCGCGAATCGGAAAATTATCGAATCCGCCTAGCGAATTACACGATAATTTAATGATTAATCGGCATGAGCATCAAGAACCTGTTAGCGCTACGCCAAGTTTCTTAGCCGTCGGCATTCGTGCGGAATCGTGTGCCTGACTCCATCCATCGAAGCGTCCAATAAAGATTCTTGAAGAGTTGAGTTGCACGGCGTTCACGTTGCGACAATTATACAAACGATTATTTAGAATTTGATGATGATCGTTAAGAGGGCAATCGCCGTGGGCAATCGAGATATTAGGCTCGGGAAATTTGATAAGAATCGTTCGTTGCTTGAGGCTATTCAAATCGAACAGGATGGTCCATGCAGGGATTCCACTTGGAAGGGAAACTTATGATAGAACTATTTGTCTTTACTAGATTTCTAAACTACTATTATTTATTTTTATTTAAAAATTTTTTTAAATTTTTTTTTATTGTATATAAAAATTTTGAAAAAATAAAAAGGTTTCTAAACTACTATCAACCCGTAATAGTCACATAGGGTATGGTGGACCCCACGCTGAAAACTTGTTGCTATTTGCGTTCTACTTGATTTATTGACGGAAATCTTACACTAGTTTTTATTTCATATGTTTTTCAAGTAATACAATTGTTTTTTATTTCGTTTTAAAATTTTAATATGGTGAAGAAACGATCAGCAAAAAAAGAACAAAAAAAACCTCAATTTTCAGGGGGGTTAGACGATCTTTCGTAACGGTGTTTGGTTGGACGCAGGAAAAATAACAATGAAATTGTTATTTCCTGACAGTTGGCTTCGAGCCATATTTTTTGTTGGACAAAAAAGATCGAACAGGCATTTTTTATTGGCGCACATATTTTCAATGAAAGTACCTGCTGCGTACGGTGAAAGTGAGGGGTATGGAGATTAGACCCTAAGCAAAATAAATGACCGTCATGAAGGATATGGTGACGGTGATCAAAGTTTTATTAGCACTTAAACTTCAGATTAATTTAAAACGCGGTTTCCTCAAAACCACGTTTTCCGCGGAACAGCATATTTTCAATCCGTTACATATCTGCGTTGGCTGTCCCCATGTTTGACTGTTTCTCATCAGCGGTCCTTGCATTTGTATCAAATTGATCTCGCTTCTGACGTCACGATATTTCTCAAAATGATATTAACGTAAACTTGGATTAAAGTGTTTCGTAGCCACTCTGTATATAGACGTATTCTTGGATCGGAAAAGTGTGTATGGTGAGTCTGACTCTGTTATGGCTGATCCTAAATTGGTAATAGTCTCTCGTTATCTCACGACCGAGATTATCGAGCCTCGTGTTTTCCAACAGCTGAATCTTCGGAGCTTCTACCATAGAGTTATCTATTTATAAATAGCTGATTAACAAAAACGTCCAATCGGCTTGGTTCGATGAGTGCGAGATACGACCTTTTGCTTTTCAGGTATCGGCGATTATAGCTACAGTCTATACCATGAAATAGCAATCTCAGCAACTGCTTTGGCGCTCGAGTGCACCGCGTCACACCTGCTGATCGGCTACCAAGCTCGATTACACTGAGACAGGCGAAATTATGTTCGAAACGTTTTTTTTCCTGCGGTCATTATCTCTTATGTGCACTTTGGTGGAGGAGGGGGGGAATCTCATTAAACCGAATTTTACGGCGAAGGTATTATAAATAATCAACCTATTATGTGTCGTTACGGTCGTATGAAATTGTTGCATCGAACAAATGGGGAAAAAGATTGAAAAGATTTTCTTCTTCATGAGACGTTTCTTTCGTACGTATCAATGTAGGGTAAGTCTAGAGAAGATAGCCTCGTTAAACTTTGAGAACCTATTGTTGAGAAACGATGATGAATAATACAACCATCTTCGTTACGAACGAAACTTTAAATATATTTTGTATCGAATCGTAATAATGATTTGTCTCAAAAGGCACAAATCCTTGCAAAAATATAATCCTTGTAAAAATCTATAGTTCAAAAATCTACTTGATAATAATCTCGATCTTAATGATAATCTATCCCAAAATCAAGAAGTAGTAAACTCAAAATGCAAAAATCCTTGCAAAAATATAATCCTTGTAAAAATCTACTTTTCAAAAATCTCCATAATAAAAATCTCAATCTCAATAATAGTCAATCTCAAAATCAATAAGTAGTAGACTCAAAATGCAAAAATCTACTTTGCAAAAATCTACTTTCCAAAAATCTACTTTGCGAAAATCTACCTCTCAATACCTCAACGAAATCACCGAACGATAAAGACAACCTTCGCTAACTGGAGAGTGAACTTGGATCGACGAATCGTCGCCGTCCATTTCCGTGACATTCAACTCGTCCAAAACCATTTAGTGGCTTCAAGTGTGAACAAGAAAAACAGTGTCTCCACAAAAGAAACAAAAAAAAAAGAAGGATACATTCGGACGAACTATGCGAGACTTTTTTAAAGCCTCACGTGCACGTGGATAGTTGGTCTGAAACGTAAAATTACTCGAATTCATGATTCTCTCGGTTATTAGTCACGGAAGCCGTCGTTTTAGCGGCAAAGCCGTACGGTCGTCATCGTCGTGTCTTTCGACCTTTCTCCTTGCTCCTTCCTACGACGCACATCTTTTATCATCGGTCTCTTTCTTCGTCCAATTATTCTTCCTCTTCCGCTTCGCGCCGTTCTTTTTTAAATGTTTTTTTTTCTTTTTCAAATTTTTTTATTTCCTCTTTATCCTCGTACTGCGACACAAGTACGAGCGTTGTTGCAATAATATACGAGATCTCTCGTCATTATCGTCATCGTAACTCGGATATGTCTTCTTCAACGGGTTCACTGCCATTGCCGGCATTCACTCTGTTCTTTTCCTTTCCATCAGTACCTCTAGTACTATTTCTAAACACGAACCGAGTTCCGGTCGTTGAGCTCGTTCCTACAACGTATAAATATACATATATATAAATATAAGCTAGCACAAACGAACGTGGGTGAACGTGCATGCACCTTGGGTTCATGCCTGTCTCATTGTCCTCATCAGGTAAGCTTGGATCCTCCAACGTACGTACGTGCTTGTTACGTAACCAGCCACGTGAATTTCCCTCGCTCGCATTTTCCCTCGCCCGTGACTTTGAGAAATATCATAATACTTTTTTTCACTTATCATGGAAAAAGAAGGATACGAGTGCTCGAGAGTTCACGATTTATATGCTCGTCTCTGGTATCTTCGCGTGTGGCTTCGAGAGAAAGAGGAAATCCAAGATTTCATTAAAAACGTTTCGAAGAATTTTGGATTAACGTGGTATCATTATTGTCTTTGGAATCGTTATTATCGTGGCAATACTTGAAGCATTGATGAAGTATTTGGATACTTCGTAATACTTCGTAATACTTCGCAATACTTTGTAATACTTTGTAATACTTCGCAATACTTCTCAATACTTCGCAATACTTCGAAATACTTCGAAATACTTCGCAATACCTCGCAATACTTCGAAATACTTCGAAATACTTCGAAATACTTCGAAATACGTCGAAATACTTCGAAATACTTCGCAATACTTCGATACTTCGTTGAATACTTCGAGGTCCCTTAAGGGCATGACGAACATCGACGTAACCTCACAAATTTTCAAAATCCGTTTTCTCAGCGTCGATTAAGTTTACGGCGAAAAATCTAGCAATCAGTCTTTGTAGAATTCATGGAGACAGAAATAGATGCTTGAATTTTATGATAAAAATGTTTCGTCCTTGAGAAATTGTGATTAAAAAATTTCAACTATCTCTTTCGGACTCTTGTGTCACGTGGTACGTCTTCGACGTGTCTTTAAAGTCTTTGGTTTTCCTTTTGGTTGTACAAGTGGAAATTCAAACATTTTTTTTCTTCTGTTTTCTTTCTTTCTGTTTTACGTCTAAACAAGTATTTCACTGTTTTACTTCTTTCGAAGGAAAAAAATGTGTACGGAACTTTTCCAGGTACGGCCTGCGTAACGCCAAAGTCGGAATATACCGCTACGATAAATGCGTACGTTGCGAGTACAGAAATTGTGCTCTCGGTACACCCGGCTCGACCGAGAAGGGAATCAACCTCGGTTGTCTCACGAGCTCGTGGAAGTGAAAATAAAAAAATTCCCAGACGCGCGTAAGTTCATCGGGGTTTTCTTTTTTATTTATTTATTTACCACTCTTGTCTACGTAGTTCGCGCAGCGGAGAAACGTATTGATGGATGTAATCGTACCATAAAAATAACACTTTTAACTACCAGCAATTCGACATCTGTGACCTAAAGCAGAGCCCCTTAAATATATATTTTTCATTGTCCATTTAATTTTGAATAGCCTCTTTTTTACCCACGTGATTAAATAAAAAAGGGTTAACAGCTGTAAGCATACCGAAAGTAAGGTTATTTAAAAAAATGAATATTGTAGAAATTAATAGGAATATTGGAAAATTATTTGCGAATTTTTTTTTTTTATTTAAAATATATTTCTTTTTATTTATTTTATTTTATTTTATTACAAAATTTATTTATTTTTGTGTGCGTTAAGAAGGTGGATACCCAATTTGATAAAAATATGAATAATTGAAAGAGTTATAAACAACTGTGTGTAAATAATTTAGCCACCCAGATGATCCGAAAAAAACCATTTTCCATGCAAAATAAATAAAATTAACTACATGTTTACTGGATTGTTTTCATGATGGTTTAATAATTTAAACAAATGTGCCTCCTCGATTTTTCATAGAAAGACGAAATATTTATTGTTAATAAATAAAGAAATAAAATGTTACCAAAAAAACCTTGTGGGACATCAAATTAACCTTATATTAAATGCACTAAATTGAAAGTTAAATTAGAAATAATTCGTTCCTTGGACCTAAAGAAAAACGCGTTTTAATTGTGCCTACCATATCTATCATTAAAATCGTAAATTTACCTTTAAACAGCCTTATTTGTATCGTACGTTGGATATTCCTATAGAATTTTAAATTGCTTTAAAAAAAACAATTTTTTTTTCATTTACAAACCGTGCTAGCTCCTTCAGCTTTTTCGATGCATCCATTCAAGACAGTCCCTACGAATAGGTTTTCTATCGGGCCAAAAGATGTGCCGAAACTTCCGGCCTTGTAAGTCTCGTTATTAGGAAGTGAATAAATTATTTTTCGTACAGCAGGAAGTACGTTCGTACGCGACCGGCTGTATAAAAGCGTTTTCGTGCATCCTTCAATGAATGACAACGCTCGGTAACGATTAAACTCGTAATATCGATACCAGCTGTAACGAAGAACACGTTCGATATTACGATGAGTATCACGTAGGTCTAAATCTCTCGAATATCCGAGTTATCCTTGCTGTAACGTTCGAAGTTCTCGACTGGCCATTTTTCGACGATTCATCGATGCCCCAAATTTCATAAATACGTAATTTTTCTGTGGGGGTCTTTATCCAGTTGGTTGGACATAGCCATCAATGATGGATTGAATTTGATTGTCGCCAGTCAATAATTGATCTGGCTGACGCTGTGGTTCAAATAGGGGGCTTTTATCGTTATTTTAGCACTCTTAAGGGGTGCCTTAATTGTCTATTAATAAACTGTCAAAATACTGGCATTGTAACAGCATCCATTTTTTCTCAGTCAGTTTCATCAGATTTTAAGCCGTTATGAGTTTTATTTTGCTGCAACGAGTAATATATAAGTTTTGGTATGTCATTTTCTTTTAAACTGTATTGTTGCATATTATTTCTATTCCTTAACATTTTCTCTTGAGTATCCTGTTTTATTTACGATGGCATTTTTTGGTGATCTGGGAATTTTGAGCTTTTAGAAATTTGATGTTCAATACGGACAAAATGACACAGATATGCTATGGACAAAACGATATATGGATATTCAGTGAAGAAAAACAATGCTTTGAAAAATCCACACAAAAAGATGGAAGGTTGCATGAATTGTTTTCTTTAGGCTGAAGCAGAGTGTGGAGAGTTTCCCAAAATAACAAAAAGTCGATTTGTGGAAAATTTCTACACGTGCGTTTAGATTACATTAGATTACAGAAAGTAATTAATTAGATTAGATTAGATTTATGGTACGTACTACTAAACTATGCCATTTTGTCCGTATAGTATGGACAAAATGGTTTTTCACAGATCTCTATTCATGACCAATTTTTTCTTAATTACGTGTTATAATTGTTTACTTTGCTTGTTTATTATATAGTTAAATAATGAAGATTTGTGTTTATACAATTCTACGGTTCTGGATGTAAAAATAAAGAAATTATGAAACAAATAGAAACCAGTATGTCATTTTGTACGTCGGTCGTTCTTCTTTTTAACCTACAATCAAACGACGTTTTTCTGTTTTTTTTTTTTTGGTTTTTGAACTACACATATTTGTGACTTTTGTGGGATTAAAAAAAATAGTTACTTCTGTGTTTCCATCAGGACTAATTAAAGTTTCCTTTCCGGCTAATAAAAATTCTTTTTTAACGTCGGTTTTTTAAAAAATAGTGTGACAGATTGGCCTTTTTCTGTGGAGACCACATTTCGGTTTACCACTCTGTCACCACATTCTACGGAAAACAAACGTATAAAATATGCTGGTTAGAGAAAATGAAAAATTACATAATATTAATAGATAAAAAAATATAAACGTTTATTCGAAACGAATTAAAAAACTGTAAATATCAATACTCCAACGAGATGCCATAATAAGACGAAGGACAGACTATTGTAGGTTAAAAAAAAGAACGACCTACGTACTTCCCCTACGTAACAGCTTTGATAAGTTGATTTAGCTCGATAAATCAAAAGAAAGAAAATGCAATAGTCTGAATCATGGTTTTCATGTTAGCAGAAGGGACACGTTTCCAGTCCCGTACACTTCCCGTGTGTCATTTGGTATACCTATACACGAGTCCAGACGTATGTATCCAAAGAAGGCTCACATACGCTTTGGAGACAAAACACACTCTTACATTCCACTCCATAGCTGTTGCATCAACGTAAAGAAAACTTTCAAGACATCTGGCTGTTTTGAGGACCGACCTCGATACTTTTCCGATGAAAGGTTGTTTTGGGAACTGGACGGACGTTGAAATAATCCACGTGTACCCGGTTGCTTTTACGTATGAACAGCGAAGACGTTAGGGTTTTGACGTGACGTTGAAAGACATGCCGGACGTTTGGCTACTTTGAAGACCGTCCTCAAAGTCGTTTTCGACTTCGAAGTTTCTTCTCTTCGTATACGTATGCAAGACGTTACGGAGGCTTGACCAATTAAGGGCCTCTTCGAACGACGAACGTGTGTTCTCCTGTAACTTGGACAGACCACTCATGCACGGATCGTGACGGCTGCGCCGTCGAGGACGACGTCTTCGTTCGACATTTTTTTTTTTTGTACTTTTTCTACACATCTCCTTTTTTCGCTTTTTCCTATACCCAAGTGCACATAACACAAGTATTGCAGATACCACTCGGGTATCTTCGAAACATTGCATCACCACGTGTTACCTTCTTTATTCAATTGAACAGAAAAGAGCTTCTGAAAAAAGAAGCTCTTTTAGACAAAAATAGAAATAACGGCCGGTTATTTCGTAGCACTGATTAAGAATCGATAAGCAGGAAAAGGAGGATTCCACCAATCACTTATCTCGAAAGATCACAGCTGCGGAATTTCAAATTTGCTTGGCGTTGTTTTTCACAAATTCGAATGATCAGAAAGCTCAAAATTTCAAATTTGACTATACCGAAACGACAAATTTTGTAAACTTTTGGGTTTGTTTCGGTTTGCTTAAAATCAAGGGTTTTAAATCAAACTAACGAACCCATAGAAACCAAAACAAGTTTCATAAACCTTTACGAAATTTGTAGTTTCGGACTACAGGAATTCGGAATTTCGATCCTGGCTAATCGAAGTTTGGATTTCCTGCTCAGCCCCAGTACAACTTGATGACTAATCGACAAAAGAGCGTAAATTTGAAAAGTCTTCTTATCCCAACCCTTGTAGGTGATAAAAATTGTACCACACAATGTTCAGTATTAATTTCAGTTAAATACTGAAATATCAGTATTATTCTTTACAAAATTACTGCATTTTCGATTTCAATATTTCAAGCATTTTCATTCCGAATTTTAGTAGTTCGAAACTACAAATTTCGTAAAGGTTTACGAAATTTGTTTGCGTTTGTTTGGGTTTGCTTAAAATCAAACTAACGAACCCAAACAAACCCAAACAAATTTCCCAAACGTTTACGAAATTTGTAGTTTCGGACTAATGAAATTCGGAATTTTGAGCCTGGTCAATCGAAGTTCGGGTTTCCCACTCAACTTGATGACTAAAGGCCAAAAGGGCGTAACTTTGATGCTTCCACATATTAGCTTAGAATCCGCTACTTTCTTCGTACGTGTATCTGTAGTTCGGATCGTTGGATTTGCTCCGACTACGATTCATAATCAACTCGTTGAAATCCTTGTTGATTTTTCTGTCATGGAACGTCTCATTTCAACGATTTCGTCCGCTTTGTTTCACCATGCGAGCTGAAATATCTATTCGAATGTCAAGAATACGCAGGTGTATCGGAAAACAAAAAGAGGATGAGTTATTTCACGGATCAACTGACGAAAAAAAAAGAAAAACGTTCATCAAGTTCAAACTACTATTGCAACGAATAAGTGGACCAAATGTTAAAGTCAATGGGTTCGTTAAACATCGAGAAATCGTGTAAGGTATCTGACCCTTGTAAGGCCCACCTTATTTGTTTTTTACGTATAACAAATAAACTGTAAATGTTTAAAAATAAGAAAAATATTTATTTAATCATTTATTCTATAATCTACGTATTAATAAAAAATTTTGTTCTGAAAACAATGTTTACTATTAAGTATAAGCTTTTTTTTTAAATGCGCCTTCTGGGCCTTATTCAGACCACTGTTGCTAATGAGGCCATACTCGTAATTTCGTACAAAAAAAAATATATATATATATATTATATTCAATTTTAAACTTCAATTTTGATAACAACACGTATAGTGCTGATAAACCACTACATATAATTAGAATAAAGATTCACTAAGTAATATTAAAAACATTTTTTGTTTTCGAAAGTTTTTATGCGTCGAAATGGAATAAATCTGTAATCTTTTCCTAACTTTTACAATCTTCCTATTGCGTAAAATAACTTTTTCAATATGAAAAAAAATAGATATAACCGGAGATATAATTTTTGCAATTGTTGTAATCTTTTCCCAACTTTAACAATTTTACTATTGCGTAAAACAACTTTCACAATATAAAAAAAAAAACGTTTTTTGTTTAACATCTTATCTGATGTAAAAATTAGTACAGTAGTTTACTTCAATTAATTAATAATGAATTATTTTGAAGGTAATTAATATTTCTGTACAAAGAAAATGCTCGTAATAAATACGAGGCCTCATCGAAGAAAAGTAAAATCGGTTTTGCTTAGTCGGCGACGTGTTTACGGGTTTCGATAAAAAAGTATATAAAGTAGATATAACCACAAAAAAAAAGTTTATAAAGTAGATATAACCACAATTGTTGCAATCGTTGTGATCTTTTCCCAACTTTTACAATTTTACTATTGCGTAAAACAACTTTCACAATATTAAAAAAAAAAAAACGTTTTTTGTTTAACATCTTAGCTGATGTAAAAATTAGTACAGTAGTTTACTTCAATTAATTAATAATGAATTATTTCGAAGTTAATTAATATTTCCGTATAAAAAAAATGCTCGTTTGAACCGACCAATATCCTGTCAACGAAAAATCTCATTGACAGGACGAAAGCTCCTAGCTCCTACTATTGAAAAATGGAATCCTCATACGAGGCCTCATCGAAGAAAAGTAAAATCGGTTTTGCTTAGTCGGCGACGTGTTTACGGGTTTTGCCAATAACTGTACCATGGAGTACCCGTGCTTTTCTCGTACTACTCGACAGAGAGAGAGAGAGAGAGAGAGAGAGAGAGAGAGAGAGCTGCTGGTATACATAAATGTAACGTTCGCGGTACGTCTACACCGAAGAATCAGTATTGATACGATGGAGAGTGGAGACTCCGTGAAAGAAGGTGGCTAGCCTCCGGAGGAGTAGACGTCTTGGCCGCGAGGCTAATGAATGCGCGAGTGTTAAGGTGGAGAGTTGGGTACCAGAGAGGAGACAGCGAATAAGCGAGGGAGAGGACGATCAGCCGCAAAGACCGGCTGTATGGAAGGCACAGAGCAATCTCGATTCTCTCGCGGTCTCGCGCTTCTGACCTCAAGAAGAACTTGCTGAGGGACCGGTCTCTCAGCGAGAATCTCGGAACCACGATGGACTCTCTCCCTCCTCCTTTTTCCCCATTCTCCTCTCTCTCTTTCTCCAACCTCTCGTTTTCTCTCTTCATATCTCGTCTTTCTTGTTGCAAAATGTGCAAAGATGGAGTCCCTCGGTATATATACAGTGTGTACGGTGAATACGCGACTCGACTCTCCCCGTGATTCAACCAGCTAAGAGATGCCCTTGCCAGCTTAGCACGAGAGCAACCCGATTCCCTCCTCGAGAAACGACCACCGGGATGCTGTGTGTAACCCGCCTCTCCCACCCGCCATTAAACTCACCATCGAGTTGTTTTCTTCGAGATCGATCCGAATCTATATATATGTTTTATCCTCGTTGAATTTTCTACTTATCTGATTGAGTATCATAATAACCTGGATACTTCATTTTTATGTATAGAAAATAAGGGACCTCACCCATGTAAGCTCCAGTATTTAATAAAGCCCACGTTTTTTATATCAAAAACTACAAAGAAAACCCAAACAAACCCAAAGAAATTTGCAGTTGATAGAAGGCAGCGCATACCACGTAAACGTTTTTTTCAATTTTCGTTTTTTTCAAAACAAAAAATGTTTTCAATTTTACTTAGTGAATCTTTATTCTAATTATATATAGTGGTTCATCAGCACTATACGTGTTGTTGTCAACATTTGTTGTTATTGATAATGCATTCGGTTTGCAATTGAAGGATTGGATTTTTCTGATGATGACAAAAAGAAGGCTACTGATAAGGATATCGTTTCCGGTGTCTTCCTCCAATTTTGTTTATTTTTGGACATGTTTTTCCTCATCGAAATCTAAGGGATACGTATCTTTTTTTAATCAGTGGAAAAACAGTTTTAAGGGGTGAAATTCACCCTCGAAGTTGGACTCCCCTCGACTGACCGTTGAGTCAAAATAATTTGAAAATGAAATTCAAACCCACGATGAAAGTAAAAAATGAAATTCAAAAAAAAAAAAGAACTGAAATTCAAATAAAAAACAAACGGATTCGTATGTGCAACGAGTATTTTTGTACAAGAATCAACGTTTTTCAAAAACCGATATTTCTGATAATTGATAAAGAATCTTGAATATTTTATTTTTCCCAACGTATAGAAATTCGCTCGGTTCGACTTCATCTTCGTTATCGTCGTATTCGCTGTGAAATCGGTTGGCTTAAAAATTAAAGAGCCAGCTCCTTGATCTCAAGGGCTCGGTATTCGTGACATGACATATTTATCCATTACGCTGGTGAACGGGACAAGCCCTTGAGAATACGTTTATTCGTATATCGTACGTACATATTTTTTTTTCTTTTTTTTTTTGTACAGTTTGGTTGCACTTTACATGCAACCATGGGGTTCGTGTACATACGCGATGCAACGAGGGACCAATGAGCTTCGGGTAAAGCCTCAACGTGGAGAAGGTATAAAACTACAACGAGCATTTACCCACTGATTCAAGGATTTACTTGCACACGTACGGTGGTAAGATAGAGGCAAAAACGTGCCCGACGAATACTCATACATATATACATATACCCATGGGTATAATTGTTATATAGGGTGGGGCGATACGCATTCAAAATTGACCCACAATTTACCAAAGTTCAAATTTTCCATCAAATTTCTCGTAATTAATATCGAATGAAAATACTTGAAATATCAAAATTCAAAATTCAGTAATTTTGCGACGAATAATACTGATATTTCAGTATTTAACTGAAATTAATACTGAACAATGTGTGCTACAATTTTTATCACCCCCAAAGGTTGAGATAAGAAGTCAATGTTCACAATTCAAATATTAATTTTTCTATTAATCTTTTATGTTGATTATTATGAATTATTGAATAGTTAATGAAGGTACTGAAAAACATTTTAGTGATGTTTGTCAGCCGTGGATTAAGTCAATCGAAGAGTATTGAATATCTTCGTGTTTTAACAGAGCAAAGGTAAATGTCATGTTTTGTTATAATTGATTAATATTCAGTAATATACTTACATGTATAATATTTATTACAACGATAAATATAATATTGAGGAAGTTATATATGATTCATCGTATACATACCAAGAAATATAAATATAAAAAGTAGCATAATAAAATAAAATAATAATCGAGTTAATTTATTAATTTAATTCGTGTTCAATTACCATTTTTTTCGTAACTGAATTTTGGTTTGATTTTTAAAAATGTTCCATATTAATGATTTAAATAATTTTGCATTCCCATACTGATTTCAAAAGATCCCCTACAGTTTGAAAATTCTTTAAAAAATTAGTAAAACTTTTCAGATATGAAAAAAAGAATCGAAGCTCTTTCTTTGACTGATTTTTTTTTCTTATCAGTTATGGCAGTGCGAAAGTGGTGGGTTTGCAGCGATTGAACTAGAGACACCCTGTATACTCGGGAGAACTCGCAAAAGACATCGAGAAGCGAGCTTACATCGAATAAATTACCGTGGCAACGGACCGGTAACACGGGAACGCTGTTACCTCGTACCGGGACAACGAAGAGTCTCCGCCTTGGGTATATATAGTCATCGTCCATGGTATATTAGTCGCGAGAAACCCGCGACTACGTATATACTCACATAGATACTGATTTTTACGCTATCAACGAACTTGACCATCGCTTTTCTTGCTCGTCGTCTCATTCGCTGCTGGAGGAAGTCGCCTTTTAATGGCCGCTTCCCCATGACGACCATTTCTGTATCGTCGATTCCTCAAGAGGCTCCAGAGACCGCGAGTCTCGAACGGGGTTGAAAGCGACGGGATTGTCGCAAGCATGCATCGATCTGACAAAAAAAAACTCTTTTTCGTCATTCTGTACCTACTTTCGTGGCTTTTTTGAAAAATAGTCCCCGATTATTTTTTTTTGCAGGTAAATAACTTTATTTTGTTATAAACAACGATATTATTGATGCCGAAGAAGGTTTCTATCAATTTTGAATTTTTTATATCTATTTTTCGATAATTCTGTACCTCCTTTAGTGGCTTTTTTGAAAAATAGTCCCCGATTATTTTTTTTGCAGATAAATACTTTTATTTTGTTATAGACAACGATATTATTGATGCGGAAGAAGGTTTCTATCAATTTTGAATTTTTTATAACCACTTTTCGGTAATTCTGTACCTACTTTGGTGGCTTTTTTGAAAAATAGTCCCCGATTATTTTTTTTTTGCAGATAAATAGCTTTATTTTGTTATAGACAACGATATTATTATAACGAATCCCTCTTTTCTTTGTTTAGATCAACCTTCTATTGTTCATTAGTTATTAACAATGGTAATCTGATTTTTAATTAAAAAAATTCGTTTTTGACGATTGAAAAACGCTAAGAACAAAAATCTTGGTCAAGCCTTAGTGAATATTATCTACTTGAAGAAAAAACTCTTTTTTCGTCGTTCAGATCAGCTTTCAAAATTGAGTTTTGTTAACATAAATACAAATAAGTGTAGTCGAAAAATTTTTGAATCATTGTACTTTTTCTAAAATATCGTAAATAAATATATTTTTTAGAATCGGCCTGGCCCCTTGAAAGTGACGTTTGTAGTGTTGACAAGTGACATAAAGAACTCAAAGTCACGATTACGAAAAGTTCATGAAAAATATGGGCGTTTCGCGATCTACGGAACGTCAAGACTTATCGAATCCTGAAACCGGTATGGGACGTGTCGTACTGATAATAGGAAAGTCAGAGCAGATTCGAACGCGCGGGTACCTGCATACGGGGCCCTATTCACTTTTGCGCTTCACTCACATGCCATACAGACATCGCGTAAATTATCTACCACACGTAGGTATTTATAAAATATGAAAAAATAATATCCTTTTTTAAATCCTTTTTAATCCTAATAAAATCCTTTTTTAAATCGCAATTATACCTAATTGAAGCCATTTTTGTAAATTTAGTGTAATAAAGTATATTTTTAAGGGGGTGGAAACTCGAACTTTGAATGACCAAAAGACTCGAAATTCCGAATTTGAATATACCAAAAATGAAAGGGAATATACCAAATCAAGGGTTTCAAATAAAACTAACGGACCCAAACAAACCCAAACAAATTTTGTAAACCTTTACGAAATTCGTAGTTTCGAACTATTAAAATTCGGAATTTCGAGCCTTCTGGTCAATCGCAGTTCGGATTTCCTACTCAGCCCCTTTTTCAAAAAGTACGATACAAACCGTTATAAAGGAAGTCATTTAGAAGGCCGCAGAATATTTTCGAAATCTGTTGGAAGTTAAAAAAAAAGTTTTTTTGCTTCTCTTAAAGTCGTGTCTCGATTCACCATTTTTCGCCTTGTATTTTCGCACGCCCGAGATCCAGCGGAGTTCAAGTTTTATCGCTTTTGCGTTTTATATCGTCTTGACGTCAGTGCACAACGCGAAAGAATTCTCGAGCATCGCGAGACGCATCTTTCGCGAGGTAGCCTCGCTCGCTTCGATACTCAACGATTTCTCGTGCTGCTTTCGCGTGAGAATAAACTCGCACGTACTGCGTAGATTTTTTATTATTTTCTTCGAGTTCCACGATACGAAATCTCCAGCGAATGTGTCAATAAAAAAGCTTACGTGTTACAAACATTGGAAAAACAATGAAAATATTATTTTTTCAATAACTGTATCACCTTAACCCACCGTAATGGTCACATGGGGTATAGTGGACCCCACGCCGAAAACTTGTTGCTATTTGCGTTCTACTTGATTTATTGACGCAAATCTTACACGAGTATTCTATTCAAGCAATACAATCGTTTTTTCTTTTGTTTAAAAATTTTAATATGGCGAAAAAACAATCAGAAGAAAAGAACCAAAAACCTCAATTTTTATTGAAAAATTCATGTACATTTTGATTTTTATGATATGGCAAAAAATCTACGTTACGTTACTCTTGAAATAGTATATTTTCAAAACACCAGGTAGGGACCCCAGGGACCCCAGGAGACAATTTCAGGTAAAGCGTATAAAGTTCGATCAAATCTTCGGTCAAAGGTAATTTAATTTAATTAAAAACACAAATTTAGTAAAAAGAATGGTGTCCATAATTAGTCACTTTTCGTATTTATCCAACTCTCCCTATCAAATTTAAGTAGAAGCAGGGTGGGGTAGGAAACTCGAACTTCGAATTACCAAAAGGCTCAAAATTCCAAATTTGAATATTCCAAAACTACAAATTTCGTAATTTTTGGTTTTTTTTTAAATCAACCATTTAAAATTAAACTAACGAACCCAAACGAACCCAAACAAATTTCGTGCACCTTTTGCCGGCATGACCTTGAGGAAATATGTAGTTTTGGAATTTTAAAAAATTCGGAATTTCTCGCCTTCTGGTCAATCGAAGTTCGTGTTTTCTACTCAGCCCCGTAGAAGCAACGAGTGAATTTTGAAAAATATATTTCTTTATAAAAATGCCATATTGCATACAATCACGAGGAAGGGTCCACGTCGTACTAATTTACTTTCATCGTGGTTCCGTTAAAAAGAGGGCGAGTAAAAAAAGGAAACGTGAAAAAAGAAGAAACGAGAGGGAGAGAAACGGATTTTACGAATTCAGGTGCCAGAGGTCAGCTTACGTCAGGTTAGGGTTCTCCAGTCTGACCGTGGTCGGAACGAACGGATATCCCCTCCACGAGGGTCTTCACCGTCTCTTCTCATTCCTCCTTTCCGCGTCCTTCGCTTCGTCCTCTTCGTCCCGACGCCTTTGGAGAACCGAAAGCGAGCGAAATTCGAGTTGCGGTATTATTTCACCTTCGTGTTTTTAGGGTACCTAAAGCGTGTCCGAAGGGTACCAAAGACCTTGTAACCAAACCCGTGCTTTCCGTCGCGACCTCTATCTGCCGATCCATCCATCATAAGAGTATATTTCGACAGCAGTACCCATTAACCAGTTTACATTTGCTACAGTATATTTTCCATCGTTGTAAATAATGTATTTTCACAAATGATAAAAAATTTAAAAAAAGAAAATTCCAAAAAAAATTGTTATTAAAAATTACCTATTTTTCAACGAGTTTTGTTCCATCTCTGTCTAGAAAGTATTAGATATTAGGTTTTATATTTGGCTCTACTATAACACACACTTTTCAAATAAACGAAAAAAAAAAAAAATTTTTAAATAAAAAAAAACGTTAAAGCGGAATAGAATGGGAAAAAAGTAGGCTTTTCGTAAACAGCTGATTGAACTAAAAAAACGTGAAGGAGCACATCATCCAAAACTCTACACTTTCGCTAAAAGGGATCGAATTTTTTGACAATTTTTTTCTTCTATTTATTTATTTGGGCCAGTACGCCCCACTCGATCGTTTATTTTTTCTTTCGAAATTACTGCATCCTCTGTCATCGATTTCTTTCTGTAATCAATTTTTTAACTTTTCGAGTTTCCGTTCCTATCATGAAACAAAACATTGCTGATCGGTTTTTTTCCTGCATAATCGTCTTTCCTTTTTCGCGTTGCTTTATTATCAGTGGAACTATTAATGAACGAGTACGAGAATAAAATCACGGCTCATATATTGTTGGAATGAATTAACGAGGCGTTTTCAAGTCCGGCTTGGATTATCTTTCCAGGTATCGATACCCCCCTCGTATTTCCTTATCCTTTATTTTTTAACCTACAGAACTAGCGTATCGCGAGGAACGTGGTCGACTGTAGCTAACTATATCGAGTCAATAAACATTGTACATATATATATCTATATATACAGGGTGTCCCAGAACTCAACGTCAAGCCGACACGGGGTGACAGGATTGATTGTAACCATCATGAGAAAAATCAGAAAAAAAATCTATCCCATGCAGTTTGAAAATTATGGGCATTAAAAAAAAAACTAGAAATTTGGTCAAACTGTAACCATTTTTCGGTTATTGCGGTTAATTTTTATTATTTTTGTGAACAAAATTTTGTGAACAAAAATAATAAAAATGAACCGCAATAACCGAAAAATGGTTATAGTATGACCAAATTTCTAGGTTTATTGTGGTTAATTTTTATTATTTTTGTTCACAAAATTTTGTTCACAAAAATAATACAAATTAACCACAATAACCGAAAAATGGTTACAGTTTGACCAAATTTCTAGGTTTTTTTTAAATGCCCATAATTTTCAAACTGCTTGGGATACATTTTTTTCTGATTTTTCTCATGATGGTTACAATCAATCCTGTCACCCCGTTTCGGCTTGACGTTGATTTCTGGGATACCCTGTATATATATATATATATATATATATATATATGAGGAGATTGCACACTTGTTCTTCTCGGAGAGCGCACTGGAGAACTCGATCGTTACGGTCAGCGCTCATGCGCGACAAAGTCACGGTAAACAGGTTCACGGACGTCGGACGGAACGAGATGCTTCGACGGTCGTCCACGGTTACCACCAACCGATTCCTGAGTACCGGGACACAAAGAACGCCCTTTCTTCCTCCCAGACGGAGGCAAAATTACGGGGCTAACGCGAGCCGTCGTTCTTCGTTGACTTCGAGGACGAAGGAGACGAGAAAAATCGCCACTCCGAGCGAAGGACATCGTGTCGCATTCTACAAGACGAATAACCGTGAAATGATCCCCCTCCTTCAAATCCATGCGAACACAGCCATTATAAACATTGGTTATTTCTTGACGAGCGTTGGTATATTTTCTTGTTATCTTAACCCTGGAATATTCCGCAGGATTTATCGCGGACGCGACGTAAAACCCAAACAAACCCAAACAAACCCAAACAAAATCGTTTGTTATGGGTCAACGAAAATATTGAAACTCGAGGATTTTTCGACAAGTATCGTTCTTATCTTGAATAGATTCTTATCTAATCCTACGAATTGGATTTCACGATTTCGTTTATTTATTCGGTGGAGAATTTTTATTGAAATGATATTTATTAAAAATTCGATTGGGGTCGATCAAAATGCAACGACTTTCTGCACTGAACGGACATGGAGCATTTTGTTTAACCCGTAATGGTCACACGGGGTATAGTGGAACCCATGCTGAAAAATTGTTACTATTTGCGTTCTACTTGATTTATTGACGCAAATCTTACACGAGTATTCTATTTCATATGTTTTTCAAGCAATACAATCTTTTTTTCTGTCGTTTTCAAATTTTAATATGGGGAAAAAACAATCAGAAGAAAAAGAACAAAAAAACCACATTTTTATTGAAAAATTCATGTACATTTTGATTTTTGCGATTCGGAAAAAAAACCTCGGTCCCCAATTCGGTCCCATGAATTATTTCGAATTATTTTTTTGGCCATCTCTCCCCTATGGCCATCTATCCCGGAATTAACCTACATTAAATAAATGGCATTTTTTCTATTTTTTTAAAATAAACTAATATCGCGACGACACGGATTAAAAGAAATACGAAGCTCTGTGAGAAACGGAATAGAAATGAGACGAATGGAAAAGAATCCGATCGAAATCGGAACGACCGGTTTCACTCTCATCGAGAGAGTGCCGCCGGTGTAGGTATCGAAGATCTCTCCTGTTGGCTTCGGGAACGCGGGCACCTGCACGCCGTCAGTTTCAGTCGTCCCCCCTCCCCCTGTCACCCCTCCCCACGCTTCTTTCCATCTCGACTCTTTCACATTATGAAACTGATTTTGTATACGCTCGGGTGTCACTAAATCGGTTTTTTGTATTATTTCCTTCGAGAAAAAAAAATGGAGACAGTAGAGTAGAAAAATGATTTTTAGTTGATATTTAGTTGACAATTTAATTTCGGTAAGTTTGATGCTATTAGGTTGGAGAATAAGTTCGTAGCGTTTTTATATTTTCGTTTGTTTAACAACATTTTTTTTGCTGTTTGACACGAGTTCAATATTCATTCGATAGAGCTCTTTCTGCTGTACAAAACTGTGCTAGTCGTCTTTTTGATTAATTTTTTTTTTTACTTTGAAGGTTTAGATATGGAATATTAAAAGTCAAATTTTCGACACCTGCTCTTCTTCACTTTTTATCGAGACGAAAAAGCTGCTGAAGCAGCCCAGGACATTTGCAACGTCGAAAATGTTGTCGAAAATCCAAAAAGCAGATGTCGAAAATGTTGCTTTTAATATTCCATATCGAAGCCTCAAATGTAACAAAAAAAAAATTAATCAAAAAGACGATAAGCACAGTTTTGTAGAGCAGAAAGAGCTCTATCGAATGGATATTATACACTTCGTCAAACAGCAAAAAAATAATCGTTGTAAAACAAAAGAAAATATAAAAATGCTACGAGCTTATATCCCAACCTAATAGATAATTGAGTAACTGTTGCTTAGTTAAAAAAAAAGTTAAAAAAGATAGTTAATTAGGGTTTCTTCTAGCTACATTTTTATTTGGATTTTACGTAATTGTTTTTCAAGTGCAATCAGGATTAGCAATGAGAGTGCTGAATTATACGTTGATAATAATACAAGAATATTTTTTACTCTGAATTCGTAATTACGATATTTGTTAAATCACTTGACAATTTTTCCCGTCCACGCAGAAATCAATTATATCGAACCATGAAGGAAAGAGTCAAGTTAGCTTCCTCGAAGCTCAATCAGGAAGTGACGAAGCGCGAATTTACACACTCTGCAAATCTTGCCATCTTTTCCGTTTTCCGACTTTTTCTTTTCTTTTTTTCTCTTCCTCTCTGTTTCTCTTTCTTCCTCTTTCCGTCTTGTCTCGTCATTGCTTTTCGCGCTTTGCCTCTTCCTCGATGTATGCTTTAATACTTCTGAAGCTCCTCGAGAAAATCTTCGCCAGCTCGATGTTGCGCTAGGATCGTAAAATATTTCTAATCTTCTGAGTGACTTCTTTGCTTCGCCATTCAGTCAAAAGTACTTACGTACTCCATTGACCCATGAGAACGGAAGAGAAAAAAAAGCGCGTGAAAATATGAACTGAAATATGACTGAAAGATATATTGCAAATTTTATTGCTCGTTTATCATTGACCGAGAATAGACACGTGACCCATTTTTATTTCAAACCCATACAAACCCAAATAAACCCAAACGATATAGAATATTGATGTGGAATACAATAGAAACTGAAATTTCTATTTTATATTACGAATATGAAACAAAAAAATCATGAAATAATACTAAATGATTTTTAAGAACGTTAAAAAAGATTGTATATATTTTTATATGAAGTTATTAAAAAGAGCAAAAGTCAGACTTTCATCAAAAATATTCTCGATTAAATTTATCGAAACCTGTCATACAATAAAGCAAACTCGAAATCCTTTATCAACATCCCACAATTATTTCCTCTTCCCGGTTCAACATTTCCAAAAATATGATGAAATAACCAATATTCGTATATTTCCAATTTCCGAAAGAACCACATTTTCGACAACCACAAAAATAACGATTACCTCAAAAGATCGTCGTCCTATCTCTGTTTCCAGTTCTTCGTCACATTATTCTCCCACTTCCGGTCTTTCCTCCAGTACTCCGAAATTAGTCTCATTCCCAAGGCGAGCGATTCGCGATCCCGCAAAGTCTAAACATTCATTTTTATCCGAGTGATTGTACACGAGAGGAAGAGGTATTTCTTGAAGTGCGTTTTGTCGGTATGGCGGGCAATGCTCCTTTCCTTCGACTTCCGGTTGGTGGTATTCTCGGGGTTTGCATCCTCTGGCGTTGAAATTTCGAGATGAGGAAGAAGAGGAGTGTTAGGTTGGTGGGGCGATGTGCACCGCATCATCAGTGATATTACACGGGAGCTCTCTCTCTGTCTCTCTCTCTCTTTCTCTCTCTCTTGTTCAGACTCGCTAAGAACTTCAATGTCGAGGCCCTCTCTCATTGGGATTCGCCAAGAAGAGACGTAACGGTAAATCCGCGGCCGCTGGCGTCCAATGAACCCACTCTCCGTGCCGGGAACACCATACGAACACAAACGCCCACACAAATACTCATACACTCGTTTATACAATCTCGTACACGTTATACCTGCAGCAAAAGACCGCATAGCGTTCTCATCGTCGACCAACTCGCGCAGTCGATCATGGGGCAAAATACGAACCAGCATAGTCGTGTTAGATGAGGGATGAACCGATGAGAACTCCAAAGCCAACCAAAATCGTCCATATCCGGTACAAAGTTGCGGTGCACAAAAATTTCGAATGTCCAGAGCCTCAATAGTGATCCTATGTCCAACTGGTCACGAAAACACCTGACTGTCAAGTTGAGCCCTCTAAAAAATGTATTTTGATTCCCTGATTGGTATCTGCGAACGTATGAGGAATTTTTGAAAAATCCTCGGGTTTACGGATTAGAGAGGTTAGTATGAAAATAAATTTGCATTGATAGGATAGCTTTATGTTTTTGACAGTTAAATGCCAAATTTCAATACCTTACCGTGCTTAGTTATTTGTCAATAAATTGCCAAAGTTGTCTATCAGCTGTTCTTGTGTGTGGATGGAGAAAACTGAAATCAGAGCTGTGATTAAGTATTTTGTTGAAAAAATAAGAAACATTGATGCCTAAGAAATATATGGATAACGGATTATGGAAGTCTGCCCATTTGTAGTCCATGATGAAAAAATGGGTAACTCTGACGACGAGACAATGAAGATCACACAGCAGTTTTTTAAAGGAGGAATCTGCCTACAGGAAAGCCATCAAGACACTCGAGCATTGATGGAACAAGTGTATTGAGCTCGGAGAAGAGGATGTGAAAAAAGACTTTTTTTCACATATTTAATTTTGAAATTTATTAAAATTAATGAAAACATTTATATAATTCGTATAATAAAAATTCATATTCATTAAAACTAATGAAACATTCACATCTACTATATTGAAATTTATTAAATTTAATGAAAAAATATTGCACATATTAAATTTAATATTTGTGTCAGTTTTAACGTGTTTTCTAACCTAGATCGAGGAGTTTTTAAATATCCATTAATATCCATTCTATCTATCTGAAATCAGCAGCGATCTTTAATATCATTTTTCGAAAGATTATGGTGGGTTTGTTTGTTTGGGTTTGTTTGGGTTCCAAGTACAAAGTTCGTGGACCTTTTTCTAATATCCGATAGGACTACTCAGCCATACTTCACGCTTTGATATCCTAATTGATTTTGGGTTTCTTTTTTTTATGTGGAATTTCCTAACGTGAGTCTGGTATCGAATAGTTTTTATCACGTCTTATATATCCTTCTTAAATTCTCGTCTACGCTGCGTTGCATTACGACAGGCAACCACGTACGAAAGGAATTTTTGGTTGCTCAGGGGATTCCCCTGGAGCTGGAACGTCGAGAGTTTAACGTTGCCTGGTGTATACGCTTGCGAGGCGAGGAACACGCCGAGAGGATCGTAAAGAGGAGAGAACGAAGAGGAGAAGGTTGCGTCATCGACCGGTAAGATCACCAGCCTGGAACTAGGTCGTGGGTCTCTCAAGGATTTTGGAGTCGACCAGTCGTTCCTGTGTATTCGTTCGTTTGTGTCCGGCTGTATCGAAGTTCTTGAAATTACAATCCCCTGCTTCATCATCCGATACGAATGCAGTCGAGGATAAATATATTTTTATTTGTTGAAACTTATTTGGTTGAAAGAATTGTATCCTTGCATTTTGATTATTTTTTCATTTCTTTCGGAATTGCTTTTGGGCTTCCATGAAAATTCGCTTTCGATTGGGTTCTTTTTTATTGTTGTTTTTTTATGTTGAAATATGATGAACAATTGCAGTGGTTTTTAAAGGGTTAGGTCAGTGTCAACATTTTTTTGGCAATTCCATTTCAATTGGGTTGTTTTTTATTGTTATTTTTTTATGTTGAAATCTGATAAACAATTTCAGTAATTATAAAGGGTTAGGTCAGTGTAAACATTTTTAAAAATCGGTCATTACTTGAAGCAACTTGAATTAAAGGGGCAGCCCCTGTTTCATCATCCGATACGAATGCAGTCGAGGATAAATATATTTTTATTTGTTGAAACTTATTTGTTTCGAGGAATTGTGTCCTTGCATTTCGATGTCTTTCGGAATTGCGTTCAGACTTCGATTATGAAAATTCGATTTTAATTGGGTTCTTTTTTTATTGTTATTTTTTTTATATTGAAATCTAGTAAATAATTTCAGAGGTTTTTAAAAGGTTAGGTCAGCGTAAACATTTTTAAAAATCGGTAATTACTTGAAGCAATTTGAATTAAAGGGGCAGCATAACTTATGATGCAAAACTTATGATTATCCACGATAAAAATGGTAGTCACACTTCGTTCCTTTTTTTTTCTCGTAATAATGATTTTTCAAAGAAATTATTTGAAATTCGTTCCATTAATTCACCATCAGGCCAATAGTCATTTAGTCTTCATTGATGTTCCTTATATAAGCACTTATTTAAAATTAGTTTTTAATAATAACAAATGTTATGGTTTTTCGTGATTATAGATATTTATTATAATTATATATATGCAATCGCATTATTTTTGTAATCAAAAGTTACTTTAGTTAGTGTTGCTTTTATTGAACGAATAATATATTTATATATAAGGGCAGATTATAATTTGTTCGCAAAGTCGTTGGCTAGCATTCCTAATATCCATATATCAGACACTAGTATCAGTAGGTTGATTAACAGAAACGTAAGCCAGCAAAAAGATTTTCGTGGTGTATCACACTGTACAGTGGTTTCGTACATTTGGTAAAATCAATTAGAATGTGATTGCGAATTGGCTTGGCCGATTCTTTATCCTTGAAAGCGTCGCCACAAATATTCAAGTGACTGATACCAAAGGTTTATGAAAGATGACAAAAGATTCAAATTTTATTCAAAAATTTTAGTGAAAATATTCAAATTTTATTAATTATCAAATTTGAGTGAGGATTTTTGAAAATTTATTTTACGTTTGTTATTTGAACTAGAACTATTCGAACTAAGAGTTTGAGCTGAAAATACGAAATGGATGAGAGTGGCCAAATGGCAGTTCGATAGCTTTTCATTGCAGAATCATTGGTTGGATTAATAAAATGGGATTCTGACACGTAACCAAGTCGAAGTGAGGTGAAACCGTGACGTGGAATTTCGATGCAGTCGCATGTGCCGGGATGAAATGGAAACGTTGGAATCTGCGAGTCAAATCTCGTCAGTAATAATAAAAATAACAATAATAATAATGATACACATTGCAATTAATAATAACAACTAAGAACTAAGCAACTAAAAAATTAAATCTAATAATATAATAATACATCAGGAAAACTAAATAATACAATTCAAAATAATAATTTCATAATAATAATAATATAATAAATGTATATAAATAGAAATAAAATATGAGAAATAATTATAATAATAACAACCTACACCATCGCCAGCAGCCTATTTCAAACCAAATAGAAGAAAAATACTAATAACAACCTATATAATTCAAAAAAATAATGAAAAATAATGAAATTACACACACAAAAAAATATTGTTAACAGCAATTGTTGTTCACAACAAGAGAGACAGAAAGAGAGAGAGAGAGAGAGAGAGGATGAAAATAAACGCGAACGGGAGATGGAAGCAGGGAGAGGGAAAGACGGCAAGAAATGGTGGAGGCAGAATACAGTTATCTCTCGTTCTCGGTTAGTTTCTTGCTTCTGTATTGGTCGTTGTACCACGTGATCCTTAAGACCCAAAGCCGTTGTAGGGACTCTCGGTATCTCCGAGCGGCAAAATCGTCGGTACCCCAAGACCAAGACGAACGAGACGGACCGAGAGCCAGGAATAACAAACAGCTTATGGTCCGAAGTTGTTCGACTGGCTGTTCTACAGAACGGCTGACTTCCATACTGAGGAATCGAGTTTTACGCATCACACATGTATCATTGTGTGTTTATATTTGAGCCGAGAGTCGAACGATTTATTTCAACTTGAACGTGTAGCTTTGGAAAATTTTTTTGAAATTTTTTATCGATCGAGGTAAACTCAAATGCATCGAAGCAAATTTTATGCGGGATGTGGTCACGCAATCCATTTGCCAGTTGCGTTATTTTCATGTAAGGTACTTGACCCATGTAAGACCCTTAGTTGTCTTTAAGTACTAAAAAAGAACTATGAATGTTGGAATTAAATAAAAATGTTTATTTCATGATTTATTCAACAATCAATGTATTAATATTCATTTTGGTTCAGAAAACAATGTTCACTATTAACTATAATAGTGATATTGATGTACTACTCGTAAGCTGAAACAAAAAAACGAAAAAATTCGATATCTCGGAAAAAATCAGCAGCAATAAAAAATCCTTTCAGGAGTTTTCTTAAAATATTCAAAGGGGGACTGTGCAAAATTTCAGTTCGATCGAAAACTTATTGCTATTTGCGGTTTACTTGATTTATCGACACAAATCTTACACGAGTATTCTATTTCATATGTTTTTCAAGTAATACAATCGTTTTTTTCTTTCGTTTTCAAATTTTAATATGGCGCAAAAACAATCAGAAAAAAAAGAACAAAAAAAGCTATTATCATTGAAAAATTCATATACATTTCGATTTTTGCGATATGGCAAAAAAACCTACACTGAGTTACTCTTGAAATAGTATATTTTCAAGAAAAAAATATCATTTTAATGAACAGCACTATTTTGTACCTGCAAGACAACTGATACCATTTTGACTATCGCCTCCGATTAAATAGTGTTGAAGTAGGTTCAGACGACCACACATGACAGCACAATTGTTCGATTCTCAATCAAGCTTTCTACGATATATCCCTACAAAATTTGCCTGGGGTCCACTGGACCCCTAATGACCTCTGTGGGTTAACAATTTCTCATACAGTGACAAGGTCTCCAACTTACTGTACAAAATTCCATAGATATGTCAATGCTAATTGTCATGCAAGGAAAATGGCATTTTCCCATTTCCTGTTAGCAGAGTCTTATATCCACACCGTAATACTCACGAGAATCGACCAACCACCATCACGACCACTCCCAACATAACTTAGTTTTATCGAAAGAAAGATTAGAATGCGCGTAAGTTGGATCGCGAGATAATTTTTTTTTTTTTTTTGCTTCCATTGGCATTTCACTGCGGTTGCATACGAACGTTGCGGCGAGACAGGGCGAGATTCGTTCGTCCTTGTCGCGACATGAAATGTTTGTCACGAGGACGGGGAGAATGAAAAAAAAAAAAAAAATATGGAGGGACAGTTGACTATTCATGGGCAACGATTAGAGAGCTTCCGTGCTCGCGACTCACGTCAAAGATGGAATGTTTTCTACGTAACCGCACAAACGTCAGTTTGCTCAACGACGATGCAAAAATCTGATGATCGATTTAAAGTCTTGACGCATTACGATTCTTCGTCAAGTATTCTGTCAGTTCCGGGATGCATAATGATCATCTTTCAGCTCTTTTTTTATTGATTTTCTTCTGATATAGCATCTAGCTTGCGTTATCTCGATGACGAAATTTTAAATATGTCAAATTTTGTTTGGGTTTGTTTAGAATGTATAATGACCACCTTTTCGATTTCTTATTGATTTTCTTCTGATGTAGCATCTAACTTGCTCCATCTCGATGGTGAAATGATAACTGTGTCAAATTTTATTTGGGTTTGGTTTGGGTTTCTTATTGATGTTCTTTTGATTATATCTTTTGATTATATCTTTTGATTATATATATGATTCTTTTGATTATATTATATTTGATGATATCATTGATAATAGATAAACAAATCAAATTTTGTTGGGGTTTGTTTGGGTTTCTTATAGATGTTCTTCTGATATAACATCTACCTTGCTCCATCTCTATGATGAAATTTTAAATACGTCAATTTTTCTTTGTATTTGTTCGAATTTATTTGCGATGCATGATGACCATCTCTTCGCTTTCCCATTGATTTTCTTCCGATACACCATCTAACTTATTCCACCTCGATAACAAAATTTTCCTCGGGTATGTTTGAGTTTCTTATTAATTTTCTTCTAATACAGCATCCATCTGATCTAAAACAGCAAACATCTAATACAGCAAAAAATCATAAACATGTCAAAATTTGTTCGATTTTGTTTATTTTTATTTAACTGCATAATGACCATCTCTCCCATAGATTTTCTTCCCATACACCATCTAACTTCAACTCTACGTCAAAATGACAACTGTCACAAATTTAAAAAAAATGGCGTCGAAGTGCCAAGAAACCCTCTACCAACACATACGCCCTTTAGTCTATCATTCTTATCTCAACACGTCAAAGTATTCCTAGCAAGCGGATTATTGTTGCATCATTGAAAACCTCGCAAAGTTGGGGTCCGTTTCCACCGATAGGATCGCTGGCGTCGCGTGATCGAAGAATCGATCGGGACATCCAAGTGGGGTGGACAAAAGCGGTACAGAGGGGAGGAAGAGGCTTCTTATTGCTTCTGCTGTTGTGCTGACTCTCGGGATTTTGCTGTGAGAGTTACAAACACGTTTGTGTGTATTTGTATATATATATATATATATATATATGAGTCTTCGCTTGTGCTCTCCACTCCGTTGACTCACTGACTCCTGACGGATCTACCGTTACGAGCAAAAGTGAACTAAGTTGTGTCTCTGGAGCTTGCGGTACCCGCGCACACACCTACGTAACGCCTCTCTCGTATCTCCCAGTACATATGTACACGATATTCATACTTACCATTTCTCCACGTATTACATAAATAAGTGTGCAGAAACGTATCGTTGAATACGAGCCTAAAGAGGAAATGTGTTATAAGGGGGTTTGGGAAGGGTTTGGGGCGAAAGGGGAAGGGAGAGGAACGAGGGGGGGGGGGGGGGGAGAGACCAACAAAAGACTCGAGATTCTTCGATGTGTTGACCGAGGTTCGAGAAAACGTTACATACGCAGAGGAGTAAAAGAGGAGAAAGACTCTCGATTGCGAGGGTGCGCGCGCACACCCGGGCTATCGTCATTTTTTTTTTTCGAGAGCGGTGAGAGTTGGTACATTTTACGGTGTACACGAAAACAAAAACACTTTTTCTTCGAATAATTCATTCGGTTGGAAAAAGGAAATACGTGCTTTGATTTTAACGCTGAGTTTTTGGATTTTTTAATGTGTCTTTTCAATTTGGAGGAAATAGTTTTTTTTTTGTTAGTGTTTGGGTTTGTTGGGAGCGGGTATGTGCGAGAGGTTGTTTGGGTTTGGTTGGGGAGATACAGGATGAAAATTGTATCGTTGGGATACAGTTGTTTGTAGATGGGTTTTTTTTTACTTGTTTTTAATATTTTTTTTAATTGTTTATTTTTAGTTGTAGGAAAGTTGATTGGTGTCGAGCAAACGTATTTTGATAGACGAAAGGATTGAAAGCTTGGGAGATAAGCGTTGGAATAATGATAACAGTGTTTGGGTTTATATACAAGTAATTATTGAACAAAAAAAGAACACAGGGAAACTTTGGATTTGTTGACAAAAAGGATTTATTAAGTTGCGTCTGTTTACTTCATCCCTGTGGGGTGAATAGACATACGCATTCTAGAGGTGCAAACCCCGAAATCGCGTGACAGAAAAATAGTATTTATTTGTTTATATTATATATATTATTATTTATTTTTAGATATTATATTATATTATATTATATTTTTTATATTTATATATTATTTTATATCATATTATATTATATGATATATTTTTTATATTTCGAAATGATTTTTTCGGAAATTCTTTCCCTATTTTCCTAGCACGACTTTTAGGAAATTTGTAGTTTTCGGAATTTGAAAAATTCGGAATTTTGAGCCTTCTGGTCAATCAAAGTCCGTGGTTTCTACCCAACCCCGTTTCTCGTTACCTTTTAGAATTTATGGCGATTGATTTTTGGTTCGCCATTAAGGGGTTGCGCCATATGGACAGCGGGGGTGCGTCGCTCGGTTTTCGATTTCTCCCGGGTTCTGATACGTGGTTGAACGCGGTCTCGTCTTTTCAACTTTTTCGAGCAAAGCCTCAATTATTATTCCGAGAAATTTTTATGAAGGCCATGGGGGTATTTTTTTCTAGAAATGGTCAAAAGACAAATGGCTTTAGGAGAAACTAGCAAAACATAAATCGATTATCCCTTTCGACCAATGATTTTAGACCCCCTTAAAAAACCTTTTAAATACGTTTCTCTTTTGTGTCACGTTTCACCTTTGCATCAAAAACGTAAAGTAAACGTCTCCACTATTCCGTAACTCCTTGCATTCAATGACTTTACACTTAGCAATGAATTATGTAAATTTAAGCAGCCTTGACTATACTCCTATCAATAAAACATCAATAAAAGCATATAAATTGTATATTTTAATTATCGTGAATTACGACTCGGTGAACTCGCTATATCGATTCGAAAACATTTATTCAATTTTGAAATACACGTGTCTTCAATGCAAAGCAAACGATTGTTACGTACTTTCAGTCAACATTTAGGCCCGATGAATTTTTCTTTCTCAAATTGAATAATGTGTCATTTATAATAATCGATGTTTGTCCTTAATTCAAAAAAAAATCTGATTCTGCTTGTCTTTGGTACGAACAGCCTAATTTTGACTAGCTGAAGACTGAGAAATATGATTTATTGGAATATTTCATTTAATGTTATATACGATACGCACGTTTTTACAAAATTTATTAATAATAATTATTACATAATTTATTTACAATGCGTAAGAGACAGGTAGTTCATAATATGATATATTACGAACGATATTAATATGATATATTATTAATTAATTAATAAGATATCTTAATAAGAGTTAATATATCGTGAATATATCATATTAATGATATATATTTGGTATATTCATATATGATATAGATATGATATATTCATATATGACATAAGAGTTAATATATCATATTAATGATATATTAATGATATTATATTAATATCAATATCAATCATAGTTAATTATGAATAGTTATAATTAACTATGTTCGTAATTATAAAATATATTATAGTGCAATTGCACTATCAGTTTATCAATAATGCTAATTTTGCATCCATCTGAAATTATTCCTAAATACGATTTTTCACAATTAATAGACGCTATTAAAAAAAACCCTAGCAACATTCCGAATAATCGAGGGAGGGCAAATACTTGTCATAACTATATACTTCCTACAAGAATTACTCACGACGATTTTCCTTGTAAATTTTCGCTGATGGTAAAGTAACAAATGGAATTGTGCAAAGTTTATAATAATTGTGGTTCGACGTATTCGTGCTTCGGATTCTGTTCCATGTTTGGTCTTGGCTCAATTTCCAAAGCGATAAATGCTGGAATATAAAATGCTGGAGGGGTTATTCGAAGTTTGGTGGATGTATATTTAGCTCGAGGTACTCGATCGGTCACGATAGATGCAACGATCGAGGCCAGACGTTTTAATCACAGCTGGCAAATCGCTCGGTAGCTGCACGATGGGCAATCAACAACAGCGTGGAATACCAGATGCCATTGAGAAGAACCGGCGAACCTTGACAGAGCCGTTGTACCTCCATCGCGTTCCCTCCTGATCCTGAAAATGTCAATGAACCGGGAGGCTCTTTTCTCGATGTTTACGCGAATCGATTGTTCGCCGGAGCAGAACACGCACCGATTATTTATCGAAGAATTGTGAATTTACTTATAAGATATCTGACCCATGTAAAGCCTAACTTATTTGTTTTCAAGTACAAAAAAAATTATGAATGTTGAAATAAAAACAAAAATGTTTATTTATATGATTTATTTAGATATTTTTCCATTAACCTAAAACTATGAAATTTGGCAAGTAATAACGTCTTATACTACAAGTAGAGGGAAAAATTTGAGAATTATACATTTGTAATTAAATCTTTAAAAATTATAGGTGTTATTTAAAGTATGTAATCAATTTACAAATTTTTTTGTAGATTTTTTAAAACTCATTTGGATATGTACTGTTCGTATAAATATCATTTTTTATAAGTTATTGTAGGTTTTGAAAACTGAATTTCGGGAAAGATTCAAAAAAAAAGTGCGAGGCTCGATTCCTGAATTATTTATAATATGTATTCGCACTTGCCCGGTTTGAAAAAATATTTATTTGATGTATCCAGGCTTGGTATTGGACACTCTGCAATTTTTCTGTTCCCCACAAAAAATCGAATATCTCTCTAAAGATTTTCGAATCTCAATTCATTATTAAATTGATATTTGGAAACCTAAACATTTTCCATTTAGTAATTGTTAAAGTCGATGTATGATAAAATGATCCAGGTTTCGATATATTGATGAAATGCAAAATATCCCTATTTTCTTGGTGACAAAAAAACAAATATTTACTCAACGTTAAATTAGTATGGATTTTTTTTGGCAAGAGTACATCTGTTTTTTAATAAATCCATTTAATGGTAATAAATATCTCCTTTACTCTTCACCCTGGTGATATTTTTTCGCGTCGAGACCCCGAAAAGTCAAAGCTGGCATTTTGAAAAAATTGCTGTTTTTTTTTTTGTTAAACGACAGATAATCTACGAGCTGCTGTAACTCTCGGAAAACTCGTGAGCGTTAATGAAAAAATAATAAACCCTTCCTCGACGAGGAATTCTCGTTAAAGCGGTAAGACTGGCCAGTTTTTTTTTGCTCGTGACTCCACAAATAATTTTTTTTTCAAAAGAAGTAAAAAAAAAACTGGACATTGACCGTCGTACACGAAAACGTGAAACGCTCTTTTAAAAAGTTAATCCATGCTGCGAGAATTCGTTGTTAGCTCTCAACCCTTCGGACACCATAAAGTGAGCTGCGTACATGGGGGACGTGACAAAAGTCTTGAAAACTCCCTAGCGGAGCTTACAGACGACAATAATTTGCCTCTAAACGTTCCCCTTAATCCTTTAGCTACAACCCAGCTCTACCTCCTTCTATCCACGTGAATCTTTCAAGAGTCAAGTTTTTCCAGCAAACTCTCGAAAGCCAATTACCAAACGATGAAAAGGCAAGGGTTTCTTTTTTGAGAAAGGGAGTCCTGAACCCGCGATAATTCCCATAATTACCGTCCTCCCAAGGGCCTTAAGCCTTTCACTCGCTCTACAAATAAAAAAAAAACTTTCTCCAAAAGGTCGTTTGGGGTAGTAAAAAAAAAAGACACTTTTTTGCAACGTTATTTTCCTAAACTCATTGTCGAAAATGTTTTTTTATAAGGATTTTCGAGAAAAGTTAATCGGCTCGTTTATCGATTCGTTTAACCCTTTGGCCTTCTCGTAAACGGAGTCAACTTTTTTTTTTCATTCGTGTTCGCACACAATCAGCTTAAACCAACTAAGGTTATGTAGAAAAAAATGCAAAAAAAAAAACGGCGCCACATAATTCTTGGATTTGTGGTGGTTTGTGATTTTTTTCGACGCTAATGGGTTACCCTTTTGTTGAAAACCGCGAGTATTCAACTACAGTCTGAATAAACTGGACTGGTACGAAAGTTTTTTGGCTTTTTTTTTCTTCGGACGGTAAATTTGGAACGGTGGCTAATTGATGGTTTTGAAAACAAAAAGAAAGAAAAAAAGTATCCCGACATCGATCAGCTCTACACTATCCATTTATAAATGGTACATCAAGATAATGTGGTATTGATTGTTCATGCAAATGGACTCGCATACTCGCATTTAATCAACCGATGGCCTCAACCTTAAACGTTTCGTCTGCAAGGTGCACTGACTTTTTAGAACGAGTCCGACTAGTCTCGGATCTTTGGACCGCTCAATGTCATTGATCGTCGAACGAATACGATCCAAAGGCTTTCGAACAAACATTTCCTCTTTGCCATTATCGCCGAACGGATAGATTTGGCCATCATTTTTTCGGATAATTAAAGTTGCTCCCGGACCTTGGCAATCGTTAACAAATTTTATAGTTTTTCGACATCTGAGATTTTTCAATGTTTTTCATTGATGTCAGATTCGACAATTCCAAATTTAAAAATATGACAGTCTATTAATATTATTTACAAATTTGTTCGTGAAAAATATACAGTTGTAAATAATAAATCAATGTGCAAGTTCATTTTTTTTAATTGTTACTTAAATAGATCTTTATTTGATTTTTTTGGTTTTTTTCCCTTGGCAATTCGTTATCTTGTTCTTATTATTATTTAAATAAGTAATTGATATTTTAATCGAACTGCTTCATTTTTTTAATTAAACTAAAAAATAATTTATTCTTCAATCCGCAAATGAGATATTGTTATAAAATAAATTAATGACCTTATTTTTTAAATTGAGATACGAAAATTGGAAATCAGGAAATAATTTTATTAGCCATTTCGGATTGTTTTTCTTTTGTATGGCGAAAATTATCCTCGGAAGCTCAGACTGGTAATAATATTCCATAAATTAGAGAATCATATAAATTGGGAGGAACGGTGAAAAATTGCGTGTCGACTTTAACGGAACGTAAGCAAAATGAAATTTAAGGTTACTCGACATTTGAATAACATTTTCGATTATTCTCTATTTTGATGATTCAAATTATGCTTCAGTGCCATGACTGATGGCAATTATCCATGAATTAAATAGTGATATAAATTATAACGAACAATTAGGAATTAAGATGACCAAATTAAGATTAGCTTGTTTATGTAAATCAAAATCGTTTTGTTATTTTTCATTTTTCATATCAATTGGCTAATCATTTTTATATTTATTGGCTACTTTTTCATTGGCTTGGAAGTTGCCATGGCCAATGATAATTCGTAATAATTATTTTTACGTTTTATCATTTTCAACAATATTATCGTGAGTTATTATACGCGAATGAATAAAAAGTTTGGAAAGTTTGTTACAAAGCATGCTTCAACGATTTCGTTAATTACCGTGAAACCCAAACAAATAATTCGTACAATTGACTATAAAACAATTATAATGCAATTCACTCGACCAAGCAATCACGTCACTGGTTCAATTATTTTCGCCAAAGGAAACGCGACGCTGTAAGATCTCGTCATTTTCTATCTTCGAAAATGCGTCATCTACCGCCAAATGGACTTGGGCGATGTTCAAGGATCAAGACGTGAAGTTTTACGTCGTAGATGGCAAATACCCAATGCTCCGTTACTCGTAGATTCGAATAGGATTGTTTGATCGGTAAACGCTCGAGCAATGCTTATCAGGCTCGGCATGAAAATCTTTCGATTTTGTCAAAATTTCGTTAAAATTTGTTACATTACTAGAGCTTCACAATAATTCAAGCTTATTAAAAAAATTCATTAAAAATTCGATTCAAAGGTACTTTTAATTATGTAAATTGACTCTCAAAATATCCAAACCTCAATACGCCGAAATTTTATCTTTTTAACTGAATACCTAATGGCCAGAAAAATAAAAATAAAAAAAGGATGGGAAAAGTTAAAAATGATCATTCGCATCGAGACGAAATGAAAAATAGAATGGAAATATCGAAACTGCGTTGCTTTTTCGGATGAATACCCACGTTAATGGGAATGGCTTGCAAGTCATTTTTTTTTATTGATAATTGCTCCTCCGTGTATAATTGTAGCTATCGCTAGGGATTTTTATCGTTTTTCTTCAAAATTGTGATTCGTTTCGTTCGCAATTATAAACTTTATAATAGGCTCTTATAAACAATTTTTTCGAGTTTTTATGGGCAATTAACTTAATCATAATGCAGCATCATTTTTTCCAAGCGGGTGTTACAAATAAGATAAAAAATTGTACGCGTCACTTCACTATTACATCAGTCTATTTTCCTTCATTTATCAAACTTTACGCTGAGCTAGTATTTTTAGTAACTTTTTAAAGAAGTTTTCCGAAGTGTCTGGATTTATTGATAAAAAATGTTGAAAGCATGAAATCTTGCATAATGATTAATAAATTATTAAATAAGTATTAGTTACTTGATAAATTATTAAATTTTATTGATATTAAATATTATTTAACTGATTTAAATATTATTTTAATTATTTAAATTTAAATTGAAAATTTAAATATTTTTGATAAATTATTAAATTAGCTATTAGTAAATTGATTTTTTTGCGAGACTACATCGTACATTTAAGGCGGAAAAAATAAGTTTCCACTTTGGTTGTCGATCAGTTGATTCAAGAATCCCTTGATTTTTTACCTATAAGCAATTTTTGTTTCAGGATGCGAAGATTCCCTCTTCTTTTGGCGATAACAGAGAAAATGTGATACAGTACCGTGTCGAATGCCTGTACGCTGAGGACCATTCATACCACTCCACGTATCGTCAAAGACCTGTTTCCGCCTGCACGAAGAAAAAAAACAGTTACTCGCAAAAAAATAAAGGAACAAGTCTTGGGAATGGAGAAAAAAAAAGTAAGAAGCTCACAGGCGTACTCTGCCCGCCCACTTCCTCACGAGACCGCGTATACGTCTTCCCGGAGTGTATATCGTGTCCAAGACATACCGGGAAAATCTCTGCCATGGATTCCAATTTGTCGATAAAAAAAAACCACTTGATTAGGATAATCAAATTTTAATTATGTAAATATTAATATTGATAACGCTTATTATTACTTTTTTAATTGATAGATTTCAATTAAAGGTAATTAAGGTACCTTGCCCGTGTAAGGTAACCCAAGTAACCTAACCCAAACAAACCCAATGCCTTATAAAGCCCACGTTTTTGAATATTCAAAACTACACGGTCAAACCCAAACAAACCCAAATAAATTTTCAGTCCCACATAAGCGTTTATTCAATTTCGAAGTACTAAAACCCTAAAATATACAATAAAAATATATAAAAAAATGTTTTTTTTTTTCAAATGAATGCCAAAGTTGATCGAAATGTGCTGCATTTTTTATCTGCATTGAAAATTGTGTAATTATTAATTATTCTAAACATCAACAATGTTTTTCTATTTTTCCAAAATGTCGTCGTTTATCCGCAATTATTTTCACTCTTTTATAAATAACGTTGATTTAATAAACAACTACGTCAAAGTTCACCCTCTTTTAAACAATTCTTTCAAATCACTTTTATTATTTATTAATTCAAGCAAGAGTTAAAAAAGAGTTGGTTTTGGGTTCGTTTCAAAAGGGGGTTGTAAAACCGTACCCCACCATGCGAGGACCAACCGCGTGATGGGTCAAAAGCATCATTGTGTCGAAAAACGAGGACGGGCTGGGGCGAACTTCCAGTGGAAGTTTCGACTGTGCAATAATGTTTTATGCTAAGGCAATCTTATTTTTGGTTCGTTTCGGGTCTGACAAAAAGTCCATAAAAAAGGGTTTTTTTTTCAGGCACGAAGCAATCACCGAAACCTATAGAAACATTGGCCAAAAAAAACCACCGATTCCGTTACGGACAGTAGGCAAGGCTTGAAAAGTTTTTTGGGGGAGTGAGTGAAACACGAAAAAGTACCTTTGTCGAATACAGCCCCCCCCCTTCCGGATTTTTTTATTACACATCGAACGATGAGACGGAAAAATATTTTATTGCTTTTTTTCGAATTTGCTTCCGTCGCTCTGGCATCAGTGAGGTCAACACGGTAAAGAGTTGACGCTTGTAAAAATCAAACACAAAACTGGACTCCGGAATTTTCCTTTGGGAAAAATGAAAAATTCTTAGTGAGCCTTGGAACTCGCAGTAAAGTTGATACAACGATTTCAAAAAAGTGAATGGGAAGAGAGATGAAGATATTTACGGTGAAAGAAGGGTAAACGAAAAGGGATGAGAATGGCAGTGATGGGCAGGCTACTGTGAAAAATACTTGCCAATATTGGCAAACCAAAAATCTTAAGTGAATTTAATACACGAGGTTGATAAAATAAGGTGGTTTGATAAATATCGCTGGCTATGTATATTCCATTTTTTGTTTGGGTTTGTTTGGGTTGGTGACTGCATTCAATGTCTGGATATGCTTGCATAAGCAATAACTTCACAGCGAGTCCAGGCATTAAATAAAGTCACTGTACACATGTCCCCAATATATGTGTTGTTATTATCAGCTATTTTTTATATTTCGTTTCTCTCTGACACATATATAAAGATTCAATGTGTTTTGGTGAGCTTGACGGTTTTTTGCAATCGAAAACGATACTGTGTAAATTATTTCCGAAAAAAATAAAAAGTCTCTATTTTGTTAACAATCCTCATAAATACTCGATTATATTGGTTATAAAAATTTCATAAATACTCGATTATATTGGTGATTAAAATGGTTATAAAATTTCATTAATGATATTTTACCATTAAATAAAATTGCTCAACTTCCCTCGACGGTATTTGAATTTTTTCAAAACTCCGTTTCTAATTTTTACTGCAAAAATAAATCTACACAAAAATAAGTGAACCATTGATCATTAGGATTAATAGGACAAGACTCGACGTAATGTATCTCTCATTTTATTTTACAAGTATAAAAAACGAATAAAATGTTATCGATCGTAATAAATTTGAAGAGTGCTCGTTCGGTAAAAAGCGAGGTTATTATCCGGAGCACTTTTACCGCATCCGTTTCCTTTTTCAACCGAGGAGAAAAAATTGTAATTCAATCGATCCGGGGGGATCTGGCGGTGCGAAAGGATCGAAGTCTTTGCAGTTTACCTTTGTACGCGATCATTGAGATTCGTATATGGGATGTAAGAGGAAGAAACCAGCGAGAGAGAAATAGAGAGAGCGAGAGAGAGAGAGAGAGAGAGAGAGAGAGAGAGAGAGAGAGAAAAAGAGAGAGAAAGAAAATAAAGCCGAATACGAGATTGGGAAGGGGGAAAGAGATCAAGAGAGAAAAAAAAGACGTGGGGGGACAAGGTGAAGAGGAAGATTCATTTTTTCATTGCCTCGCCCAGTACGGGGCAAAAAGGTCCCTTAGGCTAAGCGTGGGAGAGCTGGACAGGTGGGCAGATCTATACCCACTCCACGCTTTCCTATGGGGGTCTCTCACCTTCGTCTTTTCACTCTCTAACGCACCTTGCCCATATGTATTCCGATATATTATTGGTGGCCCATCTTTTCCATTTTCCACTTGGTGACTGATTCTCAAGGCACCGTGTGGGAAAAGTATAGAGAAAATTTTCTATCGATACGTACTGGAGCTACAAATTTTTGGAAAAAAAAAAATTGTATCCGCTTCCAAAGGAAACACCATGCTGATCATCGTCCGTGATAATGGTGATGATAAAGTTTATTATGCCTGAGTACAACTATGACGCAAGATCATTGTAATAATATATAGTTAAGTTATAAAAAAATAAAGAAATTGAGACTTAAGAATAACAAAATACTAGAAATTAAATAAATTACAAATAAATACGATAATTAAAAATGATACAACAAATTATTGAAATACTACGAAATAAATCATAAGAAAACAATAATAATAATAATGAGGAACTGCTCAACGAAAAATCGAAACTAAACAGTTTTGCAAGAATAAAAAGAAAGTAGAAATTATAAGCAATAATTAAAAGAAATACAATAACCATATAAGTAAAAAAAAGTAAAAACTATCATCTTAAAAAGATCATTGTAATAACAAATAGATAATTTACACAAAAATAAAGAAATTGAGACTAAAGAAATAACATAACAATAATAACAAAAATACTAGAAAATAAATAAACTAAAAATAAATATAGTAATTAAAAATGATACAAATAATTATAAAAATACTACGAATTGAATCATAATAAAACAATAATAATAATAAGGAACTGTTCAACGAAAAATCAAAACTAAACAGTTTTACAAGAATAAAAAGAAAGTAGAAATAATAAGCAATAATTAAAAGAAATACAATAACCATATAAGTGGAAAAAAATAAAAACTAAAACTCACGTAACGGTTTTCTTGACAAATTCAGCCGCCCCCTGACTTTTGTATCTATACATGATTACAGATATTTAACCATTCGAATATTTAAATATTTGGATGGATTTGGTGATTCAACTTTGATTTGGGATATTCGGAGTCAGGAGAAAACAGTCGAGAATGCGTCATCGTCATGATCATCGTTATGATGACGTCTGACATTGAAGATCTTTAAGCGGGCTCGTTCTAGAGAGAGGTGACGGAAGAAAGGACAGTGAATTACCAGGAAGATAACGGTGAATACGATTCAGTAGTGAGGAATTTCTTGATCGAGTCAACAACTCCAGCACAAGATCTCGATTCATCGATGATCGAACATAGCCAATGTCTGCACTCTTATTGTCCCTGAAAACACTTAAAAATCTCGTATATGAGTATTTTGAAAAAAAAAGACCAAAAGTTTGAACGTTGACACAGGGATTCAAGCCTATTATTTTCCAGTGAATGGCAGGTCAAGAAAGGTGTCCAACCCTTTGACCCTCGATATATTATGGTGTTTGGGTTTTTAATCGATCGGTCGTGCTAATTTATTTGGACCAACTTAACCCATTCGTCACACTATGATGATCCCTTAACCGAGCTATAAATTATTTTCGATGCATAAATTATGTGCACAGAGTATACATTTAAACTGAACTGTTTCCTCAAAGTTTTGTTTTTGGTCAACCCTTCCTAATCCATTGAGCCAATTCACGGGTGTCATAATCGTCGTCACCGCAAAGTCGATTCTGACCGTGGTCAGAGTTTGTGCTACTAGAAGGTTAGGAAGACTTGAAAGAATTAGAGTTGTTCATTTTTAGATGAACCTGTTTATAGTTACGTATAAGATTTCTTTATTGAAGGGGTTAGGCTACTTTAACAACTTTAAGATTGAAACTATTTAACAAATTGATTTTTAATTAACTTGTTTGGGTTAAGATTGAATTTAAATAATTAGCAAATTATTTTATATTTATACAAATTGAATATACAAATTTAACAGTCATTTTATAATAATATAATAATAAGTATATATATATTTATAATAATATATAAAATTTAACAAATTGGATATATAAATTTAACAAAACCTAATATATCAATTTAACTAAGTTTAATATATAAATAATTACAAATTCTTGGGTTATAATTAAATCCAAATAATACACAAATTACTTTAAAGGAATAAGGAACGTTTTGAAAAATCATTATTTATTCGTAGATGCATTTGCTTCAATCTTAATCGTCAGGTGCACCATCATCGATCCCAATAAATTTCTTTCATGCTTCAATAATTTCCAAAATTTTAAATCACTCAATTCGATGATACATTCGAGTGGTTCTTTAGCAATAAATACTTTTCAGATTGTACTATCTTACAGTCCGATCCTCGATATGTCTTCCAGAAAACGAATCTCGGTAAAATTAACCAAAGCAAGAATTCCCTCTGATCAAACAGCGTTTCCTGAGAACCAAACTTTCAAAACGTTACAACCATTTCGTACCACTAGCCAAGTTTGCACAAGCCAAAAACGCATTTCAATGTGTTTACTCGGAGTCAACGGGAAAACGTTCCGAAGTGTTCCGAAACTCAAGCTGGTCGATCTATCCCCCTTTCAAAGTGGTCCGTAAAGATATCACTACCAGTGACATTTCCGCTGAACTATTTTTTTCCACTCGTCGAAAACGAATTTTCTCACGAAATTCATCCGGTTTAAGAAGCGTCGTTGGTGAGCATCGAGGGTTTTGAAAAACTGGCTCTTCACTCACTGAAAACCATACACCCCCGACCTCTCATATTCAGGCTTTAGAAAACGGCAAAGGGGTGAAGAAATATCCTCGTGTGTTCTCTCCTATAGACGATTCTATTCAATATTCACGATCCCTCTCTTTCCGTACCTTTTTTTTTCTCGACCGCACCCTTTTTCGCCCTTTTTCACACGGTACGGAGCGAGAAAGCCGAAGAGGAAAAGGATTGGTGGGAAGGGGAGAGGGGATGGATAAATCGATGGCAATCGAGAAAACGTTTTTCCATTCGAGGCAAAAACGTGGTCCTTTTTCAGTCAACCTCGAACGATCCGATCCACCAGGTTTTTTCCTAACCTATAATACTGCACTTATGCACATAAGAACAGATCCTGAAACGGAAATGCGTGCTGCACGAAACTTAACGATGGGAAATCCAGATCGCACAATTCACATTTTTCCTCATATACCCTATCCGGATCATGACCGATTCCCATGATCCTCCATCGTTCGTTCGTCTTCAACGTTCATCGAGAGAGTTTTTCATTCGATGCAGTTTTACCTGAAGAATTCGTAATCAGGGAATCATTTTGGATGAAGATGAAGGTTACAGACTCGATAGAACCGTTAGAGGCTAAACTCCGTTTTGCTCAATTTTATAGAAGACTCGAATGCTGAAACTGTTTTTATTCTTCGTTACAATGGATTGGTCAATGGATTGGACTCTTAGAGGCAAAATGATAAAATTTCTAAACGGGTTGGATAAGTCTTTTGGATATTGTCTTGATCATTCAGTCTTATCGGAAATCCTCTAAATCCGTTCGTACCGTAACTATCTTGGATCTTCCGGAATATCAGGTCATTTCAGCTCGCAACTCGTTCAAGGATCTTATCAGCCAGCAATTATTTCTCGTCTGTGTTTATTTATTTTTAATAATTGTAGGTTGAAACCCATTTGGCGAGGGGTGAGGGAAAAACCTTGGCAAGAAATAAATCTTGGTTCGGTGGGGTCGGGATATAAGGGAAGTACGTGCAAAATGACATTTCTTTAGTTTTACACCAGAATTAGGAATTCCAGCACAAACCTCAATTATTTAACTATATAATAAACAAACAAAGTAAGCAATCATAACACGTAATAAAGAAAAAAAGTGGTCTTGAATCGAAATCGGTGAAATAATATTTGTTCATACTATACGGACAAAATGGCATAGTTTAGTAGTGCGTACCATAAATTTAATCTAATTAATTAATTTACTTCAATCCAATCTAATCTAAACGTACGTATAGATATTTTCCACAAATCAACTTTTTATTATTTTGGGAAAGCCTTCACACTCTGCTTCAGCCCTCATTTTTGGAAGCACTGATGATGATGATGATATAATTTATTATGCCCCATTATTAGACTTGCGGACAAAAAAATAAGTAACAAAATATATCATAGAAACTTAAAGATAACTAAAATTAATATGCACGAAGAAAATAATAATAATTACAATGACAAAAAATAATAACAATAATATTAAAAATAATAACCAGAATAACCAGAATAGCGGTGATAATAATAAAAAATAACAATAATAATAATAATAATAATAATAATAATAATAATAGTAGAAATAATACAGTTTATAACGACGTAATAATAAAAATGATATAATGATAATAAAATTACCTAAACATTCACACGATATCAAAAAAGAACTGAGAACAAGTTGATGCTCTTACAATGACAGGATTTTGACAGTTTATTAATACACAATTAAGGCACCTCCTAACAGTGCTAAAATAACGATAACCCCCCCGATTTGAAAAACAGTTGGTGTGTCATTTTACCCGTCATTTTGTACCTGTTTCCCCTATTGGGCGATTGGTGACCGATTCCGTCGGTTCTGCCTTTGAGAGACCGGGCAGATATTAGGATTGGCATGGATATCGTAGGAGGTGAGATTCCTCGAGATCGAGAGCTCCTCATTTATTTTCACGATGTTTTCTCGGGACGGCGTTGGACGGTGATGGTCGCAGCGGTGCTGATGCGACGAGCTCGTCGAGCGGGTGTCCTTGGACGGAGCCCGTGGATCGCCGGGCACCGGCAGTCAATGACCGAACATTCTTACATCCACACTCCGAGGAGCGACTCCATCATCGTTCCTAGTCCGTTCCTGTTGCTGCTGCCGTTGGCTGATTCGCTCACTTCGCCGCGGTTCGGTTCGCTTCGTTTCGCTTTGCCAGCTTTTCGTACCCAGCTCAGGAGAGCAGCATCGGTTCAGCGAGACGCTTCGCTGATGCTCCTGCTTCTTCTCACATCCGACCACCGCTTCGTCGAACTCACTTTTCCTCACGCCTCACAAACGAATCCCGAAACGCTCCGATGAATCCTGATGGGGTAGGAAACCCGAACTTCGAATGACCAAAAAGCGCAAAATCTCGAATTTGAATAGGTATTTCGAAAAAATTTCCTAAATTTTTGGGTTTTTTTAAATTAAGGGTTTTAAATTGAACTAACGAACCCAAACATATTTTGTGAACCTTTTGCTGGAATGACCTTCGGGAAATTTGTAGATTTGAAATTTCAAAAATTCGGAATTTTTAGCCTTCTGGTTAATTGAAATTCGTGTTTCTTATCCAATCCTGATGAATTCCGTTCCCCAGGCCTTTTTTTCGTTTCGGAACCACCCAAAAATGTACAATGCCCGAAGATTGAACGACGATTCCGTGATGACGAAGTAATCGGGTAAATACAGTTAGAAATAAGACACATACTGGCTGACCGATAATCTGACCTATCCCTTGAAACCTGTCCTTCCAGAAGTCATTCCAAATACAATCGAGCTCCATCAATTAGGGATTCAAATTCGATTATAGTTTTACCATTTTTTGGAAATGTTTGAATTTCTTGACGATTTTGTTTTTTTTTTTTAAATAGTGCTTTTTATGTGCACCATCTTGGTGAAATAGTTATGATATCGGCTTGAATTTGGTAATTCTTTGAATATTTTTTTCGAGCAATTCAACACATTGAAAATCGGTAAAAAATCGAGTGCAGGATTCAAAATTTATTGATTTACGAAATTTGTTCAAAAAGTAAGGTGACTTTTTATTTTTCTGGAAAAGTATTTATTTATTCACCAGTATAAATTTTGTTCCCTTTGAAGATACTTTGATAATGTGCTGATAATGACAACGTTGGGGACATGTGTACCATCATAACAAACAAAAATGATCAAAAAATTTATTTGAACAAACCTCGTATATTTACACATTTGCCATTATCATTGGCAAAAAAAAATTACAAAATTTCAAAATTTCGATTTCTCGCAAATTAGAGGTATTTTCTTTTTTCCAAAAGTAATAATAGCAGTCGTCCGAACCCTCGCAGTGGCTTTGCCGCGTCTCCGAAATTTTGCCGTTGCACCCTCTTCTTGTTACGCCTTCAGAGGGACGTAACTTACCCATTTTTCGAGGGGGGGACTAATTACTCGAAAAATATTTACAACAGGTCGTAATACAATATTAAAAGCGTGACATTTCTGTAACCCCTCGAATTTCGAAGGGTTTCGAGCTGGGGTTAATTGTGGGAAGATTTACTCTAGTTGTAATACCACCAACTGTTGTTCATATTCGGTTTAGATATATATATACGTAACAATAAAATGTTATACAATTATACGAAATTCTCAAAAGGTTTCGACTACCTACTTTCTAAGCTCGAGGCTAACAAGGAACATCATTTTACAAGCTTTTGTTCAACTTGACTTTCCATCAGATGCAAAACGAAAAATCCATATTTGACCCCGAAGAAAGCTGTGAAATTTTGCTACGCATTTAAGGGGTCACGCCGCATTATTAAACTTTTAATTCAACAGGCATTTTGAAGATAAAATCATAACGAAGAGATTGAACACGTAGTGGAGTGTCAAATTCTAAAGGAAAATAAGTTACCGATGAATTAGTGAAAACACTTTTTTTTCCAAAAATCCAAAAAAATGTAGATTTTTAATATTAAAAAAAATATTTTTATATTCTTTATAATATAAAAAAAAAAAATCAAAAGTGGACACTTACGTTCCTCGTAAACCAGGACTGAAAAAATGGGTTGCAAAAATGTGCAAAACACGATTGAACAACTCGTTTACGAAAAACGAGGTTACGGTTATTTATACTTTCAATTACGACTTTCCATACAGACTGAAGAATCTTTCAGCATACGTGCATACTCAATGTTGGGTAAAGAAAAAAGGAAGCGAAACTTCAAGCTCAGTTGAGAAGTGGAATACTTTCTCCACTTCCATCCTAAAAGGTGCTTCAGTTCGAGCCATTAAAAAATAAAAGTAGATACTTTGGGATCTCGTTATTAATTGCAGAGACTCGTCGAGAAAAGTGCCTAAATTAAAAACCAAGGCAAAAATCTCACTTCCATATATGAGACCAGCCCTTTTGTTCAAAGTACTAAAAAGTAGAAAACAATTTTTTGTACCATTTTTTATTTGTCACCTACGTGATAAATAAAAACTTGGGGCTTGAAAAATTGAGTGTGAAACAACATTATATCTCTTGGAAAAAATGCTGAAATCGAGTATGGACGTGTGATAATAATTTCATTAATTACTCTCGTGGCAATTTAAATACGGTTAATAAAACCCAATTAATCAAATTAATTGAACATTAAAAAATAATTAATTAATTAAAGAACTAATTGAAGAACTATCGAAGAAATTATTATTAAAAGAACTTATCGAAGATTAAAAACACTGTTTCAATCTTTTATTTATAGTCACATATAGTTGATAGCCTTGATAAAAAAATGATTTTTTACTTTTTACTACATTAAATCATAGATTGTTTTTAATATTTATTTTATTTGTAGATAAATTTACTTTTTTTTATATACGACTTTTCCATCGAGAAATAATGTTTCGAAATCGTAGTTTTTTGTAAAATAGTATCGTACAAAGTGCTCGGGCTTGGAAAGTCCTTTGTCGAGAAAAGGTACAACAAATTGTTCTACATCCAAGTAAGGCCAGCGTACGGTCGAAGGGTGCGAATCTGTTAAGTTTTTCCAGCCTGAGCAGCGGTAAGACGACTCTCCGGGTGTGTCCGACCGAGAAGAAGGAGGAACAGCAAAAGGGAGGCAGACGGAGAAGAAGGTGAAACGAGGGAATCGTCGCGACGTCGACGAGGTCGAGAACGAGCCAAGTGCGTACGAATTTACCGTTCGCAGAACGCACCAGGCATCTCTCTCGTTTCTCTTTTTCCGTTTTCAACTTGTACCCGGCCGATTCGTTTTTGCCCTATCGCTTGTCGTTGCAACGGTTGGAGGGCACTTTTTTTTTTCTTCGGAATCATCATTTCGCCTTTTATAATCGAGACGGTGAACGAGTCGCCGTTTGCAAATATGGCTCCCCAAACGCCGTAAAATTATTAAAGATTATAAAATTATCAAAATTCTTTTCTTTTTAATGCAAAAATCCATTTTTTTCACTACTCTAATTTTTTAATTCAACATTATCGAAAGTTTCTGAAGTTTTTCTCCTCGATCTCATGAAATCTTTTTTTTTCCAGTGAACTTTTATCTGACCGTATGTTTTTCTCAAACATAATAAAAATAAAAAAATCGATAAGAATTTAAAAAAATCGACAAATCGATAAATCGGTAAAGGTAGAAAAATCGATAAAGATCGAAAAATTGACAAATCGATAAATCGATAAGGGTAGAAAAATCGATAAAGATCGAAAAATCGACAAATCGATAAATCGATAAAGGTAGAAAAATCGATAAAGATCGCAAAATCGACAAATCGATAAACATCAAAAAATCGAAAAATCGATAAACATCGAAAAATCGAAAAATCGATAAAGTTCGAAAAATCGACAATTCAATGAAGATCTAAAAACCATAAAATCCAAAAATTGAGAACGTTACGAAAGGAATGAACCAAAAGGAAGGTGAAGAAAAATGTATAAAACCAGATGTAGCAAAAGCTTCATTCCAACCGTCACCACGAGATTCCCCTCCGATTCAATATACCTTTTAAGATTTCACCTGGACCATAACTTATCACTGATACCTCTTCGAGACCAACTTTTATCAAACAAAAACGAAAAATTCCGTTTTTTCAAAATTCCATTATTTCACTGAAGCATGAACTCCCACGGGATTAATCTTGACGGAGAATCGACTGGAATCGATTCAACCAGTGACATCAAGGTATATCCGTAACACTCCGATATCTCAGCGGGGACCGTAATACAGAAACGTCTTATATAAACGCAAGGGGTGTCTGTATGTGTCGATGTTGTTTCACGAGCAGTGCTGGGTGATCGTTCGACATTCTGAGAGGGGAACAGCTTTCCAGAAGAAGCAAGAGCAAAACTCGTCGAGGCGTCGCACCGCATCGTCGATGGCCTTGACCGTTCTCCAGGCAGGCTCCCAGCCAAGAACCCTGGCCCGATACATACCTATATCAGCCAAGTTCTCAAACGTACTACACGTATATACGGGATCATATATATGCACATCTGGTCTCCGAAGAGAGAGCCAACTTCGACGATAAAATTCTTCGGTCTGTGTACACGGACACTTGGGTACCAAACCCGATAAATGTTGAAGGTACGTGAGTTCGGGAGCTCCGCTATACGATTCCTTGCAGCGTTTCATGTACGACGAAAATTGATGACTTTGGTCCCATCATGCGATCACGACCAATCGTCGCCTCGAATTTTATCAAATCTTCGCATTCGTGGAATTACACGTTTCTGGGGAGTGGAATAGGAAATCCGAACTTCGATTGACCAGATGGATCAAAATTCTGAATTTTAGTAGTTCGAAACTACAAATTTCGTAAATGTTTACGAAATTTTTTTGGGTTTGTTTCGGTTCGTTTGATTTTAAACTCTTGTTTTTAAACAAACCCAAACGGAGCTAAAAATTTAGGAAGCTTGTTTTGGTAAATTCAAATTCGGAATTTTGAGCTTTCTGGTCAATCGAAATTCAGGTTTGTTTGGGAAACTCGAACTTCGATTGACCAGATGGCTCAAAATTTCGAATTTTAGTAGTTCGAAACTACAAATTTCGTAAATGTTTACGAAATTTGTTTGGGTTTGTTTCGGTTCGTTTGATTTTAAACCCTTGTTTTTAAACAAACCCAAACGAAGCCAAAAATTTACGAAGCTTGTTTCGGTAAATTCAAATTCGGAATTTTGAGCTTTCTGGTCAATCGAAATTCTGGTTTGTTTGGGTTTCTTTGGGAAACCCGAACATCGATTGACCAGATGGCTCAAAATTTCGAATTTTAGCAGTTCGAAACTACAAATTTCGTAAAGGTTTACGAAATTTGTTTGGGTTTGTTACTTTGATTTCAAACCCTTGTTTTTAAACAAACCCAAACAAACCTAAAAGTTTACAAAATTCGTAGTTTCGATAAATTCAAATTCGGAATTTTGAGCTTTCTGGTCAATCCAAGTTTGGGTTTCCTATCCCATCCTGTCTCTGGTTAACGCCTATACCTATACTTTGATTCTCCGGCGTTCCCTTATTCGTCAAGCGACTCGATGAGAAATCCTCTTCTGGGATACTGCTCGACTGATCCACTGACGTCATCACTCGCGAATACCCGAGTGGATCGAGACCAGACAATGACAAATTATTCGAGTAGAAAAAAGGACTGCCGAGTGCATGTTGGAAAACGCATAAAACAGAACGCCGTTGGTATTTGCGCAATCCTTTCAGACATGCATCATTTACCAATAAGTATTTATTGTTATTGTTGCGCGTAAGCACCGGAGCGCTATTATTTAATGCCCAGAACTTTCGTTTTCATTCAACAATTCGCAATCGTAATTCATTCATGGTAAACGAGGAGAGAACTTTCCGCTCGATATTTAATGTCACGGGTTAACAGCCGATTTCACGCTGCAGACTGTATATTATTATTATCTATCATTATCTTTATAGTTATTCTATCTGGAGACTCCAATATTGATTTTCTACGTGAAATCGGAAATTTATATGATTTTCTTACGACGTCGAATTTTATGATCATTTTTATTTTTTATTAATAGTTCGATACTGGGATAGTTTTTTTTTCGACTTTACTTCGCAACGGTCGATTCACCACTGAATTAATTTGTAACCATGAATAATAAAAAATTGAAGAATAGACTTTTCTTTATTGAATAGCTGATTAATGGCTGATAGTACTCACGACAAAATAACAATGTAAATTTCGAAATTTTTTACGAAATTTACAAAATTTTTTACGAAATTTACAAAATTTTTTACGAAATTTACAAAATTTTTTACGAAATTTACAAAATTTTTTACGAAAATTTACAAAATTTTTTACGAAATTTACAAAATTCGTAGCATCGGAATATTGAAATTCGTGATTTTGAGGCTTCTGGTCATTCGAAGATCGGGTTTGTTTTGGTTAACTTACGAGCCCAAACCAACCCAAACAAAAATTTCGTAACCCTACACAAAATTTACAAAATTCGTAGTTTCAAAATATAAAAATTCGGGATTTTGAAGCTTCTGATAATTCGAAGATCGGGTTTGTTTGGGTTAACTTACGAGCCCAAACCAACCCAAACAAAAATTTCGTAACCCTACACAAAATTTACAAAATTCGTAGTTTCAAAATATAAAAATTCGGAATTTTGAAGCTTCTGATAATTCGAAGATCAGGTTTCCTACCCCAGCCCAAAATAAGTATCCAAAAGTTATATCGGCCTTGAAGAAGTACGGAAAAGGTAAGATGTTCCCAAAGATACAAACGGTTGGCCAATTGGAGAGATTTCAGAAAAAGGAGGTTGGGAAGAAGAAGCTTGGGGAGCCAAAACGTACGGGCGCAGGAGGTCGAGACATATTCGAAGAGGGTCTCCTGATGGCCTTCCCGGTACGAAAGAAGCACGAGCCATGAAGAGTGGAATGTAAAACGGGCGTGGCGTCGAGTGCGAGCGTCGTACTGACTCACATGAACCGGTGCAGTCGCAAACAACAGCAAACATTGAATCCTACGTGTGTTGGTGCATAAAGTAAAACGGCGATCGCGACCGCGAACAGCAGGTAGCACGTAGGGCAATCAGGCAACGGAAAATCAAGAAGGCAACTGGACTACAGTCAAACCTATCCTACCGGTGTCTCCGTCTTTCGCTAGAGAATGTGCGCTTGTAATAGATATTCAGTAGATATTTCTAGTCGGTCGTATCTCGTTGTGTCTACGAGCTACGACGTACAATATTCCTACAATCCAGATCGTTTTCCACCTCTTCGTAATACAATGCTAATGTTGCGCCACCGAAGAACCTTGATCTTGAAATCACGTTCGCCGAGAATGATCTATAATCAAGAGGAACGAACACGTGATCGGGAAAACCTTACGAAGCTCGTGTCTTTCGATCGTCCATCAGACATATACGTTTGATCGGTCTCTTACGTTTTCACATATCGGATAGTCTGGCGATAACTCTAAACGATAACTCACTTATGAAAAGCCATTTTTTTTCAAATTTCTATCGTTAGACTTATAGCGTTGTTGAACACGGTTAGAGTACTTATTTATCGTCAGGTATTAATCCTGCAATCTGATAAGGAACACGCATTATTTGTTTTGTCTTGTTCAATGTATCAAACGTTTTGAGACAATGGGATACAGTAATATCGGTAGCTTGGTATCGCGGTTTTTGATGCTTGGTATGTTGATTTGAAATTTTTTGTAATTCTTTTTTTTTGGGGTTTGTTTGGGTTTTGTAGGTTTTGGTTATTTTCAATTGTGTGTTGATCCGAAATTCTTTGCGATTTTTTATTGGTTTTTAGTTTGTTTGGGTTTGTTTGGGTTTCTAGGGTTCGGGAATTTTCAATTTTATGTTGATCCAAGATCCTTTGTAATTCTTCATTTTTTTTAAGAAGTTTTTTTTGGGTTTCTAGGTTTCGGTTATTTTCAATTTTGTGGTAATCCAAGATCCTTTGTAATTATTCATTTTTTTTTAGTTTGTTTGGGTTTGTTTGACCTTCTAGGTTTCGGTTATTTTCAATTTTGTGGTAATCCAAGATCCTTTGTAATTCTTTATTTTTGAAAAGTTCGTTTGGGTTTCTTTGGATTGCGAGTTTTCCGCTATTTTCAACTTTAGATAGTCGATTCTCGTTCATCTCCGAAACAAGGTGTCCTTCCTCGAACAACTTTAAATTCATCCAATGAATAAAATTACATAAGACGACTTTCACTCAACTTCAAATTAAACAGAAAAATGTATTTTGATAGAACTAATAAAAAACAGTAATTCTATAGCACACGATACTACGATACCATTTTCGAATGATTCTCGAAATTGCTTTGGATTCTATATTTTCTTTTCGAAAACTGCAATTTATTATAGTTGAATTTTGGATTACGATTACAAAAAATCAGCGTTCTCCACCATAAATCGTTAAAAGCTCATCCATCCTTCAACAAACGTCATCTTCCATTATCCGCAATTATATTTAATTCAATCGTAGCAATAATTAATAACCTCGAAATTAAACGCTAAACGCCTTCGATCTCGAAAAACTGATAAACCCTATATTTTCTAACTCTCGATATTTAATGCAATTCGAATTAAAGCGAACACGAACGTACACCTCGATAAGCTGGATTATTACCGCGGCGTACTGACCGTGAATTATTTTATCCGAAGTGTTGGATATCGCCCGAGATATCGCGTTCACGGTCACGGCGGATTTGTTATCTTTCCATCTCCACCATCGAACGTAAAGGATTACTTGCTGAGACTGGTAATGCTCGAGAGCACATTATGAATCCCATGGATGTGATTTCTCCTTAATAACTACGGGAGGACCGTGTAGAGGGGGGGGGGGGGGGGGGGGGAAAAAAA
>JAPYZJ010000898.1:0-58448 GCA_030522765.1 Ophioninae sp. B BG-2022a
ATGGCAAAAAAAGAGGCAAAGGGGTATGTATGGAAAAATTGGCAAAAATCGATGGTCCAACTTTGAAATTCTGTCAAAAATCGAAAAATCATCGGATTTAAATTTTTAAAGAAGCATTTTAAAGAGAAAATCATAACGAAGAGATTGAGCACAGAGTGGAGTGCCAAATCCTTAAGGAAAAAAAGTTATCGACGATTGAGTGAAAAAACTTTTTTTGTCCTATAATCCAAAAAAAATTTGGATTTTTAATATTTTTCTTAATGGCCTATTTTGATTTAATTTGATCCCCTGAGTACGAATCTACCATTAATTTTCCCCAAAACTCAAAATTTTCATGAAAAAATCATCAAAAATCCTGTTTTTCGAAGTTTTTTACAATTTTTTCATAAAAATGTTGGTTTTCGGGGGAAATTAATGATAGATTCGTGCTCAGGGGATCAAATTACATCGAAATAGACCATTTAAAAAAATATTAAAAATCGAAAATTTTTCTGGATTTGTGGGCAAAAAAAGTTTTTTCACTCAATCATCGATAACTTTTTTTTCTTTAGGATTTGGCACTCCACTCTGTGCTCAATCTCTTCGTTACGATTTTCTCTTCAAAATGCTTTTTTAATCATAAAAATCCGATGATTTTTAGATTTTTGGCAGAATTTCAAAGTTGGACCATCGATTTTTGCCAATTTTTCCATACATACCTACCCCTTTGCCTCTTTTTTTGCCATTTTTCAACTGGACTTTCCGGGAAAACTATACGAGATATCGATGTAAATCCAACGCCATTATTTAAGTTAGGCAAAAACCTTTTCCGAACCCCCCCAATGAATCTCAATCGCACAGAACAATCTTGCTCTACGACCTTTTGAAATATCGTGATTTTTGAGATTCCGGAAAAGTGGCCGGAAAAGTCGAAAAATATTTTTTTCCTTTTTTAAAGTATTAAAAGGGCGTATTTGATCGCAAATTTTCCGCTGATTACGAATATGCCCGAGTTTTTGCCGAAAGTGCAAAATTAGTCTGGGAAAATTCGAAAAACCTTTCGAGAATATTTTTTCGACATTTTTCCCTCGAAATGGAGAGTTCAACGTGGACCAAACTGTCGATTTATATTCAAGGTATAACAATACATCGTCATGGACCTGCGATATGACACTAAACGTCTAAATATAATAATTATTTCGAGGCAAGCCCGCTGAAGGGGCGCGCCTGATTGGCTGCCCTTAAAAATTAATAACAATTCAGGGGTTGATCCAGGAACCGTACATGCTTATATCAATCGCTTCAGAATTTCACGCCCAACTCCCCATTTCACGAATGACATTCTAACCTGGTACACCCTCTATACAGGGTCACTTGCTTCTTGAAAGTGGTAATTCTAGAGGTCATTCCAAAGGTCATTCTAGAGGTTATTCTAGAGATTATTCCAGAGGGCATTCTAGAGGTCATTACAGACGTCATTCCAGAGAACATTTCAATTGGGCATCAAAAAGTATTTTTTTTAGATATGAGGATTTAAGTGATCGAAGTCGATCCCCCTTTTTTTTTCCAAATCGGTGACCGTTTGAATTTCGAAATGCAAAATCTGCCATTGACAGCCAAGAAATCGATCTACATGGAGTCCCAGCGGGAGGAAGTTCTTCAGCGTCTGCGTCACCTTGAAGACTCATCGAGATACCAACGGAAAACGGTTCAAGAGGAGACCGTGAGTCAAGCCCCGTTGTTCACGATGCCGATAAAGGATCTTCGCGTAGCGGAGAATCAAGCGGCTCACTTCGAGGCCCGGGTGATCCCGGTCGGCGATTCAAAGCTGAAGGTCGAGTGGTTGCGTAACGGAGTGCCGATCGAGGCTTGTAAGTTCTTACTTCCGTCGATATATCGATATATCGATATATCGATATATCGATATATCGATATATCGATATATCGATCTATAGATATCGATATATCGAAACTAACCTCAAAAAGGAAAAAAAAATTTCATTCACCATTTTGATTCTTCCTTTTTTAGCGAATCGAGTCACCACCATGCATGACTTTGGTTACGTCGCGCTCAACATGAAATACGTCAACCCTGAAGATTCTGGCACTTATACGTGTCGGGCCGTCAACGATCTCGGCGAGGCCGTCACATCCGCCACCCTCTTCGTTCAGTGTGAGTAAAACGAAACTTCATCCCAAATTTCCGTTGTTCTATACATGTTACATCGTATTGGATACCCAACCCAAACAAACCCAAACAAAAATGAATCTTCATCCCGAAAATCCATTTTTTTTACACACGTTACATAATATTGGGTATCCAACCCAAACAAACCCAAACAAAAATGAATCTTCATCCCGAAAATTCATTGTTTTATACATGTGACATCGTATTAGGTTGATTTTCATTGGATGTTGAAAACTTCTTGGAAAAATGAAAAAAAAGGACAGAAAAAAATGGAAAAGTTTGACGTTCGATTTATGTTTGTTGATGAGCAGCCAAGGCGGCATTGCAATTCGAGTCGCAACACGAGAGTTCCCTCGCAAAGTTGCAAGCATTAGAGGACACGAGCAAGTATCAGCGACGGGAGGAGGAGGACTTTGTCGTAAAGGACAAGCCCTCCTTCACGGTTAAGCTGAACGGGCCGACCAGCCTGGTCGAGGGTCAAAGCGCACATTATGAGTGCCGCATCGAACCCTATCCCGATTCGAACATGAAGGTCGAATGGTTCCACAATGGTAAACCACTATCGACCGGTCACCGATATAGAACAGCGTGTGACTTTGGTTTCGCTTCACTCGACGTCCTCAGCGTTTACGCCGAGGACTCGGGTACCTACACTTGTCAGGCCACCAATAAAATTGGCTCGGCCCAAAGCTCCATCCAGTTGAATGTCAAGTGTGAGTAAAACGAACATTTATCAAAAGGGATTAACACCACTCTAATGACTGAAAAAAAAACCAAACTTTAGCCATGTTTTTTTGGAAGTGTCATCAGAATTTTTTGTCCACACAAAATGACAATAACGAAGTAAAACGATTTTTTCAAAATCCTAGGGTGGTGTTTTCCCTTAACTGAATTCGAGATCTCGAATTATTTCGATTTGAAAATATATTTTCGAAACAGCTCGTGCGTCGATTATCCGTGAGACCCAACACGAGGGTGCCCTCAAGAAGATCCAGTATCTCGAGGACGATTCTCGTTACAAGAGAACCGACGAGGAAGACGTAATAATAGCTGAGAGGCCAAAGTTCGGTAGGCCGTTGAAAAACATCGAGCATTTGCCGGAAGGAAAGAACGCACACTTGGAGGCGACCTTGACACCGGTCAATGACCCCACAATGGTCGTTGAGTGGTTCCGGGATGGAAGACCCGTGCCTCAAGGTCACAAGTTCAAAACGACTTACGACTTTGGTTACGTCGCTCTTGACATACTCTACGCCTACCCCGAAGACTCCGGGACTTACATGTGCAAAGCGAGAAACGCCGTTGGCGAAGCCGTCACCACTTGCGTCATTACCGTCGATTGTAAGATCCGTTAATTAAATTTTTTTCGTCAAATCAAATTTTTTGACCAAATCTTTGATTTTCATTGAATTTTCAACAGCCAAGCAAGGCTTGTACCTTGATACACTGGACGCTCAGCGTCTCGAAAAAATTCGCCAGTTGGAAACCGTCGAGATAAAACAGGAAATCGAAAAAGAGATCGTCCATCAGAAACCCGTTTTCCTGACGCCATTGAACAACTTGGATCACCTCAAGGAGGCTGAACATGCTCATCTCGAGTGCAGAGTCGAACCGATCAACGATCCTAATTTGAAGATCGAATGGTGAGCTATAATTAATTTTTTAATTTTTTTTTCAATTTTTTGGAAATTTGGAAACTTTCCTACCAGAAATTATGACGAAACAGCCATTTCTAATTGCAAGAGAAATTTTCATTTTATTTTTGATCGAACCTTGACAATAATTAATTCCAAAATCAACAAATGTCGTTACATAAATAATGAAAAAAAAAAAATTTCCCAAAAATTAATAATTATAAAATTACTGTTGTTCTAATCCTATTCTAATGGATGATTTTTCTTGGATTTAACCTTGAATTTTTTTGTTCGTTTTCAGGTTCGTCAACGGCGTTGCCATCAAAACCGGTCATCGTTTCCGTACGACCCACGATTTCGGCTACGTCGCATTAGACATTCTCTACGCATATTCTGAAGACTCTGGAACGTACATGTGCAAAGCGACGAATCTCGCTGGCGAAGCTGTCAACACTTGCACCATCAGAGTCGGCTGTGAGTATTCCGGAAGTCGTTTTATCCACTCATTTCCACTGAGCAATCAAACTGGGTTGATGATTCCAATCAATGATCCCAATCAATGATCAAACTGGGTTGATGATTCCAAATTGAAGACCTGAAACGGAATGATTTTTTTTTTTCATTTTAGCTCGTCGTAGCATTCTTCTGGACACGCAACATCCCGACGGTTTGGAAAAGATCCGCGAACTCGAGGCTCAAGGTCATCCGGCTCGACTTGAGGTCGAAGAGCCACCGGCGACGCCCCCGCGGTTCGTGACGGAACTGAGGGTAAGTTGGACAAACATTGAAAGACTTAATTTAATTTTTTTAATAAAATTTAAATTTAATTATTTCAATTTAATTTTTTTAATAAAATGTTTTATTTAATTAATTTAATTAAATTTTTTATTTAATTTAATATATTAATGAAGATTAGGTACAAAAATGGACGAGGTTAAGCCAAAAATTTCGATTATCGTTAAAGCGTTAAAATGTAAAAAATTTTGAAAGTTAAACTTTGAAATTTGAAAATTTTGAATGTTAAAATTAAAAATTAAAAAATGCCAGAACAAAAAAATGTCAAATTTTGTCTGTCTAGGGTACAACCGAGATCTACGAGGGTCAAACGGCGCACTTCGAGTGCCAGGTGGAGCCACTTCACGACGCGAATCTCCGTATCGAGTTTTACCACAACGGAAAGCCACTACCTTCAGCGTCGCGTTTCCACGTGACCTTTGACTTCGGTTACGTGGCATTGGACATTGGTCACGCGGTGCCGGAGGACGCCGGTGAATATTCGGTGCGAGCGATAAACGCGCTGGGTCAGTGTACTTCGAAGATCCATTTGAAGGTCATACCGCGAGACAACATAATCCTGGATTCCCAGCGACCGGAGGGATTGGACAAGATAAGAGAATTGGAATCCCAGCAGCCTTGGAAGCGTCCGGAAGTATTGGAACCGCCGACTCGTCAACGGCCAGTTTTTACTCAGCCTTTGCAGAACATCGATGCTATAGCCGAAGGAGCAACGGCGCGTTTCGAGTGTCGTCTGATACCAGTTGGAGATCCAACCCTCAAGGTCGAATGGTTCAGAAACGAAAAGCCCTTGGAGGACAGTTCCCGAATAACGAAAGTCCACGACTTTGGTTTCGTCTCATTGGACGTGACCCACATCAGGGATGAAGACGAAGGTGTCTACATGTGTCGAGCTTCGAATCCTCTTGGCGAAGCGGTCACCACAGCTTCGATGAGGGTCCGTAAAAAAGCGAGTATCCAGCTGGAAAGTCAACATCCGGAAGCGCAGAAAAGAATCGCTCAATTGGAAGCTGATAAGGGTCCTAGTCGTCTGGACGAGCCAGACAAGGTTTTCGACAAGCCGATATTCACGCAGCTGTTGACGGGTCCGACCGAGCTGTGGGAGGGTCAAGTGGCGCGTTACGAGTGTCGGGTGGTACCAGTCGGTGACGCTAGTCTTCGTTTCGAATGGTTCGTAAACGGCGTCGAGCTCAAAATGGGCTCGCGTTTCCACGTTAGCCACGACTTTGGTTTCGTCACCCTTGACATCGTCAAAGTCATAGTCCAGGACTCCGGTGTTTATTCCTGCAAAGCTATAAACAAAGCTGGAGAAGCTGTGTCCTCTATATCCCTGAAGGTCAAAGCTCGTGCGGCGATAGAAAAGGACGCTATACAACCGGAAGCTTGGCAGAAGATCCAGCTGAAGGAAGCCGAAATGAACAAAGTGCCGGAAATGTTTGTCGACACGACGCCTCAACAGGCGCCAGTTTTTACCACCCATCTGAAGAGCTTCGACAAACTCCAGGAAGGTCAACACGTCTACTTGGAGGCCCAGGTCGAACCAAGGGCTGATCCTAATCTTCGCACCGAATGGTTCAAAAATGGAGTTTCCCTGCAAACGGGAACGAGGCTCCGGAGCACTTTTGACTTTGGCTTGGTGACCTTGTCCATAAACGGATTGAGGGCTGACGATTCTGCGATCTACACGTGCAAAGCTACCAACCTCCTGGGAGAAGCGGTTTCCACGTGTACCCTCAAAATCGATGATCGCCATTGGCTCCTAGGCGATACTCTACATCCAGACGCGTTGCCGAAAATCGACGCTCTTGAACAACCCCAAACGACAGCTGGTGATAAACCCGAGCCAACCTACGAGGAACCCGTTTTCATCACCCATCTCAACAACGTCGAATGCACCGAAGGCGACAACGTTCACTTCGAGTGCAACGTTGAACCATCGAAAGATCCGACAATGAGGATCGAGTGGTTCCTGAATGGTAAACCACTTCCGAGCGGTGCTCGCTACAAGTCGACCTACGACTTTGGTTATGTGGCCCTCGACATGAATCACGCTTACGAAGAGGATTCCGGTATGGTGACAGTAAAAGCTACCAACTCGAAGGGAAGCGCTCAAACAACGGGAACTCTCAAGTGTACCAGCAAACAGAGCATATACCTTCAAACCCAACATCCTCAGGGAGAAGCTGGCCTCGAAAAGGTCAGAGAAGCTGAAGACGCCTTTTTGTCCAAATCCCGAAGACCGGACGACTCACCGGAACACGAATTCCCCAAGCCAATATGGACGGTTCCTCTGCAACCGGAATTTAAACTCGGTGAAGCTGAACCTCTCCATCTCGAGGGCCAAGTTGAGCCTAAGGAAGATCCTAATCTCAAAATCGAGTGGTACTTCAACGGAAAAGCACTAGAGCATGGTTCTCGTTTCAAGATGACCAGTGACTTTGGTTTCGTCACTCTCGATCTAACGGACGTTTACGATCGTGATTCTGGGATCTACACCTGCAAAGCTTACAACAAAGCAGGGGAAGCTTTCACTTCAACCACGATTTACTGTTCCACCAAAGAAAACATCATTGAACGATCGCAGCATCCTAAAGGAAAGGAAGGTCTTGAAGCCATCCAAGATCTGGAAGAGTCGCTGAAACACCCGGAGGGCAAAGCCCCAGAAAGCGACGAAGGTCACCCACCCGTTTTCACTTCGCAGTTTGAGAACTTGACGAATCTATCTGAAGGCGAAATCGCCCACTTCGAGGCTTCGCTGACGCCTACGGGTGATCAAACAATGGTGGTCGAGTGGTTCTACAACGGTAAAGCTCTAGAAGCGAGTCATAGAACCAGAACCGTTTACGCGTTCGGTATGGTCGTCCTTGAGGTATTAGGTACGAAGATCGAAGATTCAGGAACTTACTCGTGTCGGGCCACCAACAAATGGGGCAAAGCCGAGATAAGCGTGGTCCTCGAGTGCGTCGATAAGTCGAAGGGTCAAAAGCCAAAGTTCACGACTCACATACAGAGCTTGGAAGGTTTGAAGGATGGCCAATCGGTTCACTTCGAGTGTACCCTGATACCCGTTGGAGATCCTCGTATGAAAGTCGAGTGGTTCCACAATGGAAAACCACTGCGTCATTCGTCCCGATTCAAAATGGTTTCCGACTTTGGTTTCGTCGTAATGGACATTGCTGGAGTGATGGCCCATGACAGCGGTGAGTACGTTTGTCGAGCTAGCAACAAATACGGCGAGGACTTCACCAGGGCGACTATCAAGTGCTTCGGTAAGAGTGGAGTTTATCTAGACTCGTTGCAACCGGACTCATTAGCGCGAATCCGAGAACTGGAAAGCCACGCTGGTGAACAACCAGCTGCGCCAACATCACCGATCGGTGGTCCGCCCAAGTTCGTAACCCAGATAAAGGACATAGCTAGATTGGTTGAAGGTCAATCGGCACATCTCGAAGCCCGATTGACACCGGTCACCGATCCCGATCTTGTGGTCGAGTGGTACTGCAACGGCAAAAAGTTGCCGCATGGTCATCGGTACCGAACCTTCCATGACTTTGGTATCGTAATCCTCGACATTTTGTACTGTTACGAAGAGAATTCCGGGGTTTACGAATGTAGGGCCGTCAACAAGTATGGCGAAGATACCACCAAGGCGACCCTGAAGTGCTTGTCCAAAGCGAATCTCATATTGGAGTCCCAGTTGCCTCGAGGTATGGAGGGCGGTTTGGAGAAGATCCAGAATCTTGAAGAGTCGATGATAAGGACGAAGGACGAGCGAACGGTTGAGGAGAGAGGAAAAGCACCAGTGTTCACGGTGCCCTTGAGCAACATCGACGGTCTACGAGAAGGCGAAAGCGCTCACTTCGAGGCACGTCTCACGCCGACCGATGACCCTAGGCTGAAGGTCGAATGGTTCTGGAATGGCAAACCACTCAGAACTGGCTCTCGGTTCCGTACTTTCTGTGATTTCGGTTTCGTCATACTGGAGATATCACCGATATACCCTGAAGACTCCGGGGAGTACAGCTGTCGGGCGATCAACGATTACGGCGAAGCCGTCACAACCTGCGCCATGAAGTGCACCGGAAAGCGCAACATAATCCTCGAGTCTCAATTGCCGAAGGGAATGGAAGGCACCATCGATAAAATCGCAGAGCTCGAAGGTCTCGGTGGTGAACCAGGTAGTATCGTTCAAGACGACGATACCGGAAGACCACCAGAGTTCATAACGACTCCCTCCGATCTAACTCTAACCGAAAATTCGCTGGCGCACTTCGAGTGTCGTTTGTTACCGATCAATGATTCCAGCATGAGGGTCGAGTGGTTCCACAATGGCAAGCCGTTATCGGCAGGCTCGCGAATCAAAACGATTCACGACTTTGGCTTCGTGATACTCGAAGTGGCGAACTGCTATCAGCGAGATTCCGGACTTTACGAGTGCAAAGCGAACAACCGTCATGGCGAGGCAACGGTCTCTTGCAAACTCCAGGTACGCGGTCGTCAGGGTATAATACTGGAACCCCAATTGCCTAGCAACTTCAAGACCGGAACGGAGAGTATCCAGAAACTGGAAGAGGCGCTGTACAAGCGCGAAGAGATTTTGACCGACGAAGAGAAGCCTGATCCACCAAGGTTCACGGTCGAGTTGAAGGACATAGAGGTGGAAGAAGCCGGTCCTAGCCACTTTGATTGTCGGGTCGAACCTAGCGGTGATCCGAGCATGCGAATCGATTGGTTCCACAATGGAAGACCTTTCGCTACCGGTTCTCGCGTTCATCAGATAAACGACTTTGGATTCATCTCTCTGGATCTCTCATATACTTACGCTCGTGACAGCGGCGAGTACGTTTGCCGTGCGACCAATAAATGGGGCTCTACCACGACCAAAGCAACCATCACTTGCACTTCCAAGAAAACCGTCGACTTTGATTCCCAACTGCCGTCAGGTATGAGCGGTGAGAAGCTGAAGGAACTGGAAAGAGGACCCGTGAGTGAACCTCCGCCCCAGGATGTCGTACCTCAGGAACCGCCACGTTTCGTCACCCAGATAACATCGACCACCGTTGAAGAATCCGAACCTGTACGTTTCGAGTGTCGGGTCGAACCCAAAGAGGACCCCAACTTGCGCATCGAGTGGTGGAGAAACGGAAAGCTGATACCAGCTGGACATAGATATCGTTCGGTTTACGACATGGGATTCGTTTCTATGGACATCCTCTACGTTTATCCGGAAGACTCCGGTGAATACGTTTGCCGCGCTATCAACAATTACGGAGAGGATACTACCAAAGCGTCCGTTTCGTGCAAAACGTTGCCAAGCATTATATTGCAGAACCAAGTACCCAAAGGTATGAAAAAATCCGAGGCCCTCATGCAAATGGAAGCTACCATCAAGAAATACACTTCTGAAGTACATTTGACCGAGGATGACCTCTACGACGCGGAGAAACGACAACCACCCAGATTCGTAACCCAGATACAGAGCCAACTGGAACTCGTTGAAATGAACAGCACCAAGTTCGAGTGTCAACTAGCACCTGTCGGCGATCCGAATATGAAAGTCGAATGGTTCTTCAATGGAAAAGCGTTGCCCCACAAAAATCGGTTTTCACCGATTTATGACTTTGGATACGTCGCGATGAACTTTGGATGGGTTTATCCAGAGGACAGCGGCGAGTATCTTTGCCGAGCTACGAATCTTTATGGTATGGATGAAACCCGGGCTGTTATCAAGACTTCCGGCAAACCAGGCATCATCTACGAATCTCAACTACCCAAGGGCATGAAGAGCATCGAGAAAATCAGGGAGATGGAGGCTGCTTGGCAAGTGTAAGTTAATCAACTGGATCTTCCATATTTTAATTCGACCGGAATAAATAAATAAATAAATAATAATAAAATTAATAAATAAAATTAATGAAATTAATAAATAAAATTAATGAAATTAATAAATAAAATTAATGAAATTAATAAATAAAATTAATAAATAAAATTAATAAATAAAATTAATAAATAAAATTAATAAATAAAATTATTAAATAAAACAATTCAACAAACGAAATTCCTGGAAAACGATCGTTTGAACTTTCAACAGGGTACCCGAGGAAGAAGTCGAGGAAGAGAAAGTCCGATCAGCTCCAGTGTTCGTCAGCAAACCGGAACCCTGCGAGATCGAGGAAGGCGATTGTTCGCGATTCTGCTGTCGCGTTACGGGATACCCAAGACCACGAGTCATGTGGGTCATCAACGGCCACACTGCTGTCAATGTAAGCTAGATTCGACCAACCTTCTGCGCATACTCAGTTTCGCTGTTTAAAATTGTTTTTTCACGGATTGAAAAAATACGTGTCTCTTAGAGTCGATGAAGAATAACATATCCAAAAATGAACAAAATTGGAACTGAACACCAGCGTCAGTTTCCTTATTGAAAAGACCTTATTCAGTAAATCTAGTCAGAAGTTGTTGAATTTTGGAGTTTTACCATTCAATCTTTACTATCCACACGTCCATTTGAAATTTCTCTTTCCAGGGTGCTCGTTACAAGCTCACCTATGATGGAATGTACCACTTGGACATTCCGAAAACCCGGCAGTACGATAACGGAAAAGTGGAAGTGATAGCCCGAAATTCAGTTGGGGAGACTCGTTGCGAGACGACGTTAACCGTGAAGCCAAGAAGCGACGATTATCGGGGGGTGTTGAAGAATTCACCGAGGCGTAAGTACACGAGTCCTTGGGGCGAGGGTCATTGGAGCGCGAGTAACTTGTTGCGACCACCGGAGTTCATTGAATTAATCGATAGCTCGAAAGATTCCGTTGTCGAGTCGATTTCCGGTTGTTTCGATGAGACATCGCGATGGCTCGAAAATCGAAATTATTTGAAGCGTCGATCATCAACTTTGGTCGCAACGGGGCATCTCGCGAACTCTCGCAAAGTTACGACATTACACAAGAGTAATCTGACATTGGCACAAGTGGAACACAAATCAATGAATACCCCAAATTATCGAGAGATATCACTTGGCAATACGAGTCTGAGGGAAACGTATAATATTGGACACGAGTCAGGCGTTCGCCAATCAACGACACATACAGCCAACAGTAACAACAGTTCTTCAACAATGATAACAAAAAAACAAGACATTCACACGACAGGACAAAACGACATTTTTTATTATACGAGACAAATCCACAATCCTGATAACCCTTCGATCCCAACGGGCGCAACGTCAATCCACGAAGCTTCGCTCATCGAGATTCGACATTATCACTGGACCGAAAAAAAACCATCGACGTCTCGTACTAGCCGGGTGTACAATGAGGCCTGTAGTTTCACGAAGATGAACGATCCACTGGTATGGCACTCTGCTTCGAAGATAGTGCGTTAAAAAAAAAAGCAAAAATATGAAAAACGAAAAAAATAACGCAATCTCGAGAGTCCGGTAAACGTACGTTTGTGCAATCACGAAATTGATTTTTTTTTATTCGTTAAGTGGTTATATCGATGTTTATGTTTTTATTCACGGTTCCTTCGATTCCCAACCATGTTTTTTTTTCAATTTTATTATCACCTGGACTTTTGATATCCATTCTAGTGTTTTGGACAGTCGTGACAGAACTGATCCGATTCTTGGCAGCATTCGAAGATTTGCTGGCATTGTGCTAACATCAAGATTATTGCCTGTATCATTCTTCCCATGAGTACGATGAACCTTGACGAGGTCCTTGTTCCCTCGATCCTAAAAGTGTTCCAAAGGTGAATTGGTGTACGATGACGCTACGAAAGACGTCCTTGAGTCCCGTTGTTGCAATGGCGAATGAAGTACCGTGTCGTGTCGTTGTCCATCGTTATCGCGGAAGAATTTCTACGTGTTCCATTAATTGTTCGTTGGGAGCCCGAGTCGAGAGAGAACCAAATTTGACCTGGAATCGCTGGGAGGAAAATCAATTGGTTTTTTTTTTGTGAACGAAAATAAAGATGAAGGATTTTCGACGAGGGTTCCAACGTTTACCTTTTCTTCTTTCGATGTCGTAACGCACCGAGAATGTTGTTGGGCATGCACCAAAAAAAAAACGAGGCGCTTTATCGAACTCGTTGTTGTTGGATTTTTTTTTTTCAATTGGTTTTCTCAATGCATGATATCCGCGAGAATCGTTGTGTCTAACACGAGTTTCCCCCAGCCTGGTACGATTACGGATTGACGCAATATCAATCGGAGCGTCAGGATACAGAGCTGGAGCGCGTCTTTGATGAACGTCATCAGACAATCTCACAAGGTATCGACATCGCGACCGAACATCTAGGCCAAAAAGTTTTCAAGGCCCCCGATACCGAGTGGCAGAAATCCGTCAAGACCAAGAAGAACGAGGATTACTACACGAAGCTCATGAGCCTTGAGGAGCAACAAGTCCTCAAGGAGAGCAAACTCCGGGAATCGAGTCATCAGTTCGCCATTCCGGGTGACAAAGTCGTTGCGAGTTCAATGGCCAAGGGGATGGCCCAAAAGTACCAGGACAGTCTGTGAGTTTTGGAAACTTTTTTTTTGTTGATTATTTCTTAAATTTTTCAAGATAAAAAAAGTTAGCTTTGCTGGATGTGGATTTAAATTTAAATTTATTTATTTGATTTACTATTTATTTTATTAATTTTGTTGTTTTTTTTATTTTAAAAAATGAATTCTACCGGTTAATTTAATGAAAAAAAAAATCGAAATAATAAAAATAATTATAAAATAAAATAAATATAATAATAAAAAATAAATCGAAAAAATAAATCGAAAACAGAGAAACGCAGCCTCAAGAGGCAGCGGAGCCACCGCCGAAGTACGTGAGAAAGCCCCACATGACAGAAGTGGACATCGATTCGGAGAAGCTTCCGACAACCGGAAAGTATCCTCCAGGTCCATCGGAGTCGATGGTCCACGGTCGTGAAGTGCACACGGCGAAGCAGAAGCAAACGCAAAAGGAGATAAAGGGTGACACCGAAATAACGAGAAAGATAACAGCGACCGAAACAACGGAAGTCGAGCACAAAGCTAAAACGCAAGAGCGTGTCGTTCAAGGTCAAGTGAAGCCATCAAAGCCGCCAGTTTTCACGAAGAAGATTCAACCTTGCCGAGCTTTCGAGCAAGAACAGGCTCGCTTCGAGGTTGAATTCGATGGCGATCCATTGCCTACCATCAAGTGGTACCGTGAGGATTTCCCGATTCAAAATTCCTCGGACCTTCAGATTTACACTTTCAGCACCAAGTCGGTACTGATCGTTCGTCAAGTCTTCATGGAAGACTCCGGAGTGTTTTCGGTGATCGCTGAAAATCGAGGTGGCAAAGCTAAGTGCAGCGCCAATTTGGTAGTCGAGGAGAGAAGACGCCAGCCTGGAAGAGGTGGCGTTGTGCCACCTAGTTTCATCACTACCATCCAGAGTACATCCGTCAATGGTGGACAACTCGCAAGATTCGACGCTAAACTCACCGGTACCAAACCCCTCGACGTCTATTGGCTCAAGGTCAGCTTCTATTTGCCTCTTTTTCTCATTCCTCCTCATCAATCCCAACCGCCATTTGCAACTTCCATTGACATTTCCAGAATGGCAAAAAAGTATCGCCGGATATCCGCTACAAGAGCCTGGAAGAAGACAACACCTACACTCTTCTGATATTGGAAACCATACCCGAAGACACCGGCAAGTACGAATGCGTCGCCATCAACAGCGCTGGCGAAGCTCGATGCGAAGCTGATCTCACCGTTAGAGGACCTCAGTCACCAACATCCAAACCTGCCAAACCAACAACACCGGGTGTCGAAAAAGCTCCTGGGGTCGTTGAACCTCTCAAAGATCAAACCATCAAGGAAGGCACCTCTGTCGCTTTCGCGTGCAAAATAACCGGAAAACCAGTACCGACTATTCAGTGGAAGAAAGGAGACAAGGTAGGTATCAGGACGTCATCTGATAAAAAACTAGGGATATCGATTTTGGTCAATATGAGTGTCAACTTCAACAATAGTCAATGTGAGTATTCCCAATTCAAGGGAAGTTAAAGTTCACGATCTAGATGAAATTGGACGTTATGTTTGGGTTAGAACAGTGATTTTGGAAGGTAATTAGTCAAATGATGATCAACTCAAGTCATTTTCGAAAATGTCCGATGGAATTCATTTATTGATCAAACTATGGTTTTTTTTTCGTGATTCCCAGGTTATCAAACCTTCGAAATACTTCCAAATGCAGAAGGAGGGTGATCGCTGCACCCTGAGGATTTCCGAGGCTTTCCCCGAGGACGAGGGGGTGTACAAGTGCATTGCGAAAAATCCGGCGGGCGAAGTGACCACCTCGGCGAATCTTCGAGTCTTAGGTATGTATATTGACCATATTTCTATTTTTTTTTTTTTTTTCAAAGTGATCGAAAAGTGTAAATTGTAAGAAAACTCAATATGGTTTCGTTCGTTGCTTACAGCACCCGACAGCACGGACGTTTTGCCGAAGCTCTCGCCCCTTAAGGACCAAATAGTCCTCGAGGGCCAACCAGCCCAATTCAAGACTCAAGTCAGCCCGCCTAAATCGAAGCCTACCGTTCAGTGGTACAGGGAGGGTGCCCTCATACCTCAGTCGCCAGATTTTCAAGTGAGACTTGCATTCCAAAATCACCAAACGACCCCGAACTCTCTTCTAAAAAAGTTTAGTGGCTACAGCTCCGCGTGGCAGCCAAAATTGTTGACGTTACGAAATCTTTAAAAATAATGTTTCAGTTTTACGAATTTTCCAGAAAGTTTTAGAATTTTTTTAAAAGTTTCAAAATTTTCTAAAAAGTTTCAGAATCTCGTGGAATATCCCTCTATCGGTTCCTTAACTCCCGATACCATAGAACGCATGTCACCACCGCCCTCGGCCGAAATATTCTACGAAGCGTCAAAGTTTTTTTTACAAAGTTCCAATATCATCCAGAATCGTTTCATATTTTTCTTTTCACGAAGTTTAAGAATTTTTTTTTAGAGTTCCAGAATCATCGATAAGGCTCAGGAATTTTTAGAAGGATAAAACATTTTTTGGAAAGTTTCAGAACTTTCCAAAGGACTACCAGAACTTTGTAAAAAATTCCAGAAATTTTTAGAAAGGTCCAGAATTTTTTTTGGAAAGTTCCAGAATTTTTTAGAAAGTTCTAGAATTTTTTTAGAAAGTTCTAGAATTTTTTTTAGAAAGTTCTAGAATTTTTAGAAAGTTCTAGAATGTTTAGAAAGTTCTAGAATTTTTAGAAAGTTCTAGAATTTTTAGAAAGTTCTAGAATTTTTAGAAAGTTCTAGAATTTTTAGAAAGTTCTAGAATTTTTAAACTGTTCTAGAATTTTTAAACTGTTCTAGAATTTTTTAGAAAGTGTTAGAATTTTTAAACTGTTCAGGAATTTTTCTAGAAAGTGTTAGAATTCTTTAGATAGTTTCAGAATTTTTTTAGAAAGTTTTAGAATTTTTTAAAAAGTTTCAAAACATCCTAGACGTTTCATTTAACATTCTTTTGCCTTTTTCCGTGAATTTTTATCCCAGCAACGCCGTTGATTGGAGTTGGTTATTAGCTAAAACGAAATGGCTCGTGTGCTTCGCAGATGATACACGAGGGCAACAACGCGGTGCTCCTCATAGCGACGACTTACGAGGAGGACACGGGCACGTTCACCTGTCGCGCAACAACTTCGGCAGGCACAGTCGAGACCTCGGCGAAGCTCATCGTCAAAAGTAAGAACTAAAAAAAAAACAACAACAACAAAAGCGAAAAAAAATCCCGAGAGAAAAAAAGAAAAAAAGGGAGGTTTAAAGAAGTTTGCAATTAATAGCTAACTCGCGATGTGTGTGAAAAGATACATGTTTTTTTTAGCTACGCGTGTGTGATTATTCGTTGTGGAAAAACGAGAGTTTTTTTCCACGATAGATCGCAGATGCGATCGACGAGGGTTTAGAAAAAAAAAGCATGAAAAAATCTCGATCGAATCTCGAAACCCAAAAATGATTTTTTTTTTCGTTTTACCCCTATCGAGAATCTCGGCGAAAAGTGCCAATCGATCAACAAGAGAAAAGGAAGCGAGAGTGTGATTTCGTAGCTTTAGTTCGTTCCACAAAATCCCCAGCCTTATCTCGATCTAAACCCAAACGATCAAAACCCAAACCCAAACAAAAAGCCTTGATTTCGAATTTTTATCGCTACTAATATTTTCTCGTCCACGAGGGCTGGACGTTTGAAAAATGCGTGACGAATACTGTGAATAACGAATAGTCGATAAGTCGTCCGCCCTTTTTTTTTTTTGGGTGGTCCAAGTTGAGAAAAAAAAATCAAAAAATCACGAAAGAGGATTCTCAAACGATTTTCGTTTCGTCCGACAGAGACGTAGACGGAGAGACGTGCGAAGGTGCGAAACGACAACTAGACGAACGAATACCGTCCTAGGATATCCTCGTTCACGAAATTTCGTGAAAATACACTTTTTCTTTTTTTCTTTTTTTTTCATCTTTTTCCAATCTCGGATTCAGACGAAGAGCAAGTCGAGCAAAAATCGAAAAAGATGAGAGACAGCGCGATAGACTTTAAGTCAACGACGCATTCTCGGACCCAAACGAACCCAAACGATTTTTTAGTTCTTAACAAAAACCCCACGTATTATTATTACTCCGTTGTTTATTCTGGATAATCCCTCGTGGGGAGTCACGAGGCAGGGATGAAAAAAAACAACAAGAGGGGATGAAAGAAAAATGACGTTTAATCGACGACCGTCGCAATTGTACTTCTAACGTTCGACTAATTATTATTTATTACTGTACAATGGAAACTCTAATAAAAACATTATGTGCTTTGAGTATGATAAAAAGAGGCAGAGGAACTGACTTCGAAAAAACCGAAACTTCGATAGGGCTATTTCGCGACGTAATCGCACGTCTGACGAGTCGGAGATTCCCGATTTTTGTTTTCTCAAAAATAAAAAATTTCGGGAGTCCCGTGTGGGAGACAGGCACGAGACCGAAAAAGTGGCAAATCAACGTAAAACGTAAACCCAAACAAACGCACACATCGAGACGAAAAAAAAGATTAATTTCGGAAGACAGAAAAATAAGGGGCAATTAAAAATGGAAAACCGAAATCGCGCAAAAACTATAAAATAATATAAAATATATGAAATATTTATAATATATTTTATGTATTTTATATTATTTATATTTTTATTTATTTTATATTTTTTATAATATAAAATAATATAAAATATATGAAATATGTATAAAAGATTTTACATATTTTATATTTCTCGCGCGATTTCGATTTTCATATTCAAAGAACAAAATTAATTTTTTCAAAAATAAAAAACCCTCCATTTTCCTCCAAAAATCCGAAAAAAATCCTAAACATCTATTATTCCTCGAAACAATCTCGATCAAATAAATTTAAAAAAAAATCGTAACTTTTTCACCGGTGAAAAAGTGCGATAAAAAAGTGAAAACAATTCGTCCGGGGGTTCAGAGAGCAGAGCGAGGGAAATATCTAGAAGTATGGAGGAGTGTATAATAAGCTTCATAAAGTGAGATTACTCCCTCGAAGTTTCTCGTTACATAGAGGAAGGCGCGGCGTCGTTTTTCGTCCCTACGTGCCGTGTGCAGACCGCCCGAGGTTTTCGGGGACCGCTAGGGCGCTTAAGCTATTTCTGCCTTCGCGTATGTGACGTGTATTACATTACCGGTCTATATTTGGCGCGCTCCCGCGAGACTTCTGCCACGGAAGAGGGTATAGTCCGAGGCATCAACCCCCTCCCCTCACCCCTCGACCGGCTGATTTTTTTTTCTCTATACATTTACCGAGCGTGGTTTTTTTTTTGTAATCGCTCGGTGTACACGATTCGCGATAATTCCGGTGTAACGAGGCCTCCTCTGTAAATCTCGTTTTTTCTCCTCGCGGAGAGCAAACGTATCTTTCCAACCCGGAGATCGTTCGGCCGAGATTGTTTTTTTTCTGGAGCAACGGATCTGGGCCGGATCGCGTTCTCCTTCCGCAAGGAGAGAGAAAACGAGAAAGAGAGAGAGAGAGAGAGAGAGAAATGTTGTTTTCGTGTTCTGGGTGCCCCTTAAGAGCACACTGCATAGATTATTTCAGAGTTGAATGTGCCTGGAGATGAAACGAATTTATCAAGTCCGTTGATTTGAATGGAGTTTTGATAGTTAGCTTGAGTTTTAGCTAATTTAAGTTAACCTTTACTCGACTAACTTAACTTTTACTCAACCTAACTCAATCAACACTTGTACTCGAGTAAATTAACTTGTACTCAACCTAACTCAATCTAAACTTGTACTCGAGCAACTTAACTTGTACTCAACTAACTTAACTTTAACTCAGCCTAACTCAATCTAAACTTGTACTCAACTAACTCAACTTTTACTCAACCTAACTCAATCAAAGCTTGTACTCGAGTAACTTAACTTTTACTAAACCTAACTCAATCTAAACTTGTACTCGACTAACTCAACCTAACTCAATCAAAACTTGTACTCGAGTAACTTAACTTTTACTAAACCTAACTCAATCTAAACTTGTACTCAACTAACTTAACTTTAACTCAACCTAACGCAATCTAAACTTGCACTCGACTAACTTAACTTGTACTGAACTAACTTGTATATTATTTACTATTTACTTAACTTATACTTAACTTCACTTGTAGCTAATGTTAGTTGTACTTAACCTAAACTGTACTTAAATTGAACTTATCCTCAACCTACTGTTTACAATCTACCATTTTTTGGGTTGGCTAAACTTATAAATTTTGTTCTTTTCTCCACGCTAAGTATTCTCATATGCCAAGTTCGTGGAACCGTTCTAATAATTTCTTTACGAACGAATCGTTGATTTCGACCACGTTATTGTCCTTGAAATAACCTCTGCGAAAATAAGTTTACAAATACGTCCTTGAAATAACTTCTGCGAAAATAAGTTTACAAGTAAGTCCTTGAAATAACCTCTGCGAAAATAAGTTTACAAGTAAGTCCTTGAAATAACCTCTGCGAAATAAGTTTACTGTTGACTCTTGAAAGACATGGAAACGTACGTGCGCGGGGTAACGAACCGGAGAAACGAGAAGAGCAGAGAAAGATAAGAGCGTGCGTACGTGTCGGAGGCACGCTTTTGTCCGGACGACCCGGACGCCAACTCGAGCGTGCTCGCGTGCCCCGCGTCCCACGTTCAAGAAAAAAAGAACGTCCGCCTCCAAGAACCGTTAGATACTCGTGATAAGACTGGAATACGAGGAAAATACGAGTAAATAGGAAAAAAAGAGGGAACAAAAAAAAACGTCATAGGGAAAGCTGGACAGATTGACGGTTTAGCCCAATGGCCGGTGCCAAAATGACGAATCAATCGACTTCTCGTCTGTCTCACGAGACTCACTAATCCCGATGTGTGCGTACCATTTTTAGGGTTTCCTAGCCACTGGGATGTCTGGCTCGTCTGACGTGTCTCGTTTCCACCCCTTGCGAGACTCTATTGTTAGATACTTTCGTTACAAATATCGACGCGAAAATAGAAAATGCAATAAGTATTTTGAAAATATGTTGTCGTTGACGGAATCATTATTTTTGGGGAAAACAATCGAGTTTTTAATTTTTGGGGACTTTTGAGTTTCACTTTGATATTTTTATTTTAATCTTTGGACGAGTTTTGAGTTTCACTATAAATGACGAAGCTTTTTTTCGAGTAATCAAAAAAAGGTTTCAACTTAAGTTTGCCAAACAATCAAGGTAAACCCAAACTCAATATTTTTCGAGTAATCGAAAGAAATTTTCAACTTCATCTTTTCAAGCAATCGAAATAAGATTTAAACTCATTTTTTTCAAGTAATCAAAATAAATCTTCACCTCAATTTTTTCAAGTAAACCCAAACAAACTCAATTTTGTTCGAGCAATCAAAATAAATTTTGAACTCAATGTTTTCAAGTAATGAAAATACATTTTGAATTCAATTTTTTTAAGTAATCAAAATAAACTTTCAATTGAAAATCACGTTGAGTCTACGAAACGAGAGAGGATTACGGGTCGATATTTTTAAATCGTATGAAAGCGAAAATGTCACGGTCGGAAATCGACGCAGCGTTTTTTTGGCGGATCTTCGGCCTTGAGGGGATTTGCCCACGACCACCTGTGCGCCCGTGCGCGAAGAATCGCGGCCTCGATGATCGTAGCCAAGTCGGTTGACGTTATTGTTGTGGGTATGAAGAGATTCGGAGGGGGATTTCTCGATGACTCGACGGGTCAAAAACAACGGTCTGAATCATCACAAGCCAAGCTGGGATCATCATCAGCGTCATCAGGCTCTCGATCTCGAGATATCTCCCTTCTCTTTTCTTTCGTACTCTGAGAGTCAATTACGAGAAAAACAGAGAGAGAGGGGGGGGGGGAGAAGAGACGCAGAAAACGTCGGATCTGGTCGGGCCTATTTCGACGAGATTTCGTTGCGGGTCGCGGAAGAGCGAGCGGAGGGTGATTCAGCCTGCCCGAAATAATCGGACGCGTGTCAGCGTACTCTGGAAAGCGGGAGAAACCACAAGAGTGTATTCTGGTCTCGCAAGCGATTTTTCGATTTCGCTTAACCGTCCGAGAGTTTCCTCGCCCCGAAAGCACAGGAATTACCCTCGGGCGTTTCCCAGATATTTCGGTTTATCAAAAAACGCCAAATCCTCGAAATCAACAAACGATCTACGAGACCAGAGGCAAAACTTCAGCTTTTGAGACTTCTAGCATTTATGCCTGGAATTGCTGGAGTCCTGGAGTCGATTAGTTTTGAACTACCGGTGCTGGAAGACCCTGGATGATGATGGAAGATCCTTGATGACGCTGATGAATCCGGGATGGTACTGGAAGATCTGGAACCAAGCTGGAAGAAACTGGAACATTCTAGACGAAACTGGAGCATTCTGGACAAAACTGGAACATCCTGGACGAAGTTGGAAGAAACTGGAACATTCTAGATGAAATTGGAACATTCTGGACAAAACTGGAACATCGGGACGAAGCTGGAGAAAAACTGGAACATCCTGGACGAAACAGGAACTTGGAATTCGGGACAATTCAAGGACGGTTCAAAAATTCGAAGATAATCTTTTATTGACATCTGCTTGTACAAGATTTGACAGTTCTCATTGTACGAATTAAATAAAACCAAAAATACACATGTAAGAATACTTTGAGGACGAAAAAATGTCTCGGAGAAAGGCCAATGGTTTTTCTAGTGTAAAAAAAAACAAAAACAAAAACGACTTAGAAATAATCGCTGGAGAGAGTCGACGGTAGTCCCACGCGTATCGGCGACAGTTGAGAGTTCCGGTCGTTCCAAGAGAAACGTACTTTGCATATTCGAAAGGTAGACGAGAAATCGTGGCGTTTTTCCATCCTCCCAAGAGGCCTAATCCGACGCTCTCGATACGGGTTGTGGACGAGAATACTCCGAAAAAAAAGTCTCTCCGCGTCCTGGAAAGAGGTCGCTGATCAGCCTGAAAAGCTCGACTTGCTCAGGGCCTGAAAATCCGAAGGACCAAAAAAAAAATTAACTGAAAAAATGGACCAATAGAAAAATGGACCAAAAAATGGACCCTTGGACCACCCCTGACTCGTTTTTTTCACGGAAGGATCACGAGTGTCCGGTTCGATCAGAGCCGCACTTCCATTGAGTTCCGGACGAAAAAACATGGAACGTCGTTTTTTTTCAAAACGATTCGGCCAAGTTTTTTTTGAAACTCGATTGAAGGCGGCCCAATAGTCGATCAACACTTTTTTCACAACCCCTGAAATGTCAAACACCGCACTGTCAAACTGTCACACCACTACACTCCGATCGACGAAAAAACATGGATTCCTGGTCCAAAAGTTGAAAATCACTCGAACCGGTTTTTCTCGACGAAAAAAGCAAGAAAAAACATCACTCGGAAACACGTATCAAAGAGGATGCTGAGGGGGAACAAAAAGCCGGAATTCTGAAGCGAGATCGAGGAGTCACGAGTATGTCCTCACTTGTCGACTTCCAGTGTACGACTGCCCCGAGTATGTTAGAAACGAAATGATCCCCGGTGAGACAACGATGCGTCACCTATACTCTAATAAACTCGAGTGAGTGTGTGACCCCACCACGAGATCGTGAGTGGAGCTGCCCTCTGGGAGGTCGCGTGCATCGTCACTCTCGACTTGCCCCCCCACATGGACTCACGCCCTCCTACCGCAACCTCTCTTATTCGCAATTTCATTTTCTCACACACCGAGAATATTGCGGAAAATAAAATAGGCAAAACTTTGCTTATCATTGGACTTGAATAAATATCGAGTTTCTGAGAAGAATTTATTGACTCGAGATCAGAGAAAAAATTTTGAGAGAATTTGCAGGGTCAAGATCAGTCGCGATTTAATGGGGTGAATAGTTTTGGATTTTTTTGTTTATTTATTTTTTGTATTTTTTTGGTTTTTTATTTTTTTTTTGAATTATGACACCAGAGCAGATGAGATTTTTTTTTTGATCGACTGGGACAAGGATTCTTAGCTCTATTTATTTTAACCTTTAATTAGGTGCCAAATTTGAGATATTGAATTGTTTAAACTTTTTAAAGGAATTTTAATTAAATTTTGTAAATATTGAACGAATTTTCAATTCGTCATTTTTATGCAAATAGTATAGCTGTTTACAGACGTTTTTTTCTCAAAAATACTTTAGATTTTTTCGTAAATTTTTTTAGTTTAAATCACGATTGCAAATAAAAGTACGATATTTTTTTTAATTTTGCACAAGGTCACGTCGCGTATAAATAAACAGAGGCAAAAGCCGAAAATGTTGATAAACAGATGGACCAGTGAGAAACGAGGATCGCTGTCAGCGACGATCTGTGACGCAACACGTGCCTAAATTTTGCCGTTCATTAATTCAACATTGCCCTGCCAAAAGTCCCGGATCGTCGTCACGAAATATGTCCACATTTTGGCGAACAAATTAATTGCGCTGAGAGTCTCCTCCCTGATATTCGTAGCCAAAAGTACGGCTGCAAAAGCGGGGAAAAAAATTTTCAGCGATCAAACAAAATGAAATCTATCGCCGAAGATGATACCGAGCTAAGGGCATTGATCTTTCGTAGGATGGTCGATGATCCGCGACACAATCGTGGGAAATCGTAGACAGTTATTTTTGAAAATTTTTGGTTATAAACTTTTCGTTACAAACCCAAACAAATTTTTGTTCGAAATATTTTTCTAATTGTTTTTCGAAACCATAAGAAATCGCATTTTTTACTTTGGACGAGTTTTGAGTTTGAATAACGTTTTATGCAAGAGAAAAATTTCACTTTTGATTTTTTAGTTTCATATTAATTGATAAGTGTTTTTTCAAGCAGAAAAAATAATTTTTTCACTTCAGAAGATTTTTTAGTTTTTCCATTAATTACCAAGTGTTTTTCCAAGCAAGAGAAAAAATCGAATTTTCAAATTTGGAGGACATTTGACTCATACATTAATTGGCAAGTAAATCAAAGCAAATTTTCATGCCAATGTCAAGACGAGTCTCCGGAGTTCCAAGTGTTTTACAACCTGCGACGATATTTCAAAAAGTCTTGTAAGCAAAAGTGACAGTCGACAATTCCCGAAAAACGAAGAGAGATTTCGAGTAGAAATGTAATGATTCATCAGTATTAGTAAACAGAGAAGAAAAAGTATATTGCCCCGTGGGAACGAGGGATGACCAGTATTTTTCTCCGAGCTGTCTATTTTCGCAAATATTCAACCCTGACGTTTATAGTGGGTGGGTGAACAAAAATAGGATAAGACGAGTAGAAAATGACGATAGGCGATTTTTTACACGAGTGTCGACGTCTGGATGTTCTTCGCGTCCTAAAAAAAAAAAAAAAAATTGAAAAAGCCAGGAAAAACAAAACGAGTAGTTGCCAAGAGATTTGAAGGCTAAGGATGAAGCTTGAGGGGCACAAATGCACGATTACGTGTGAAACGAGAACCGGCCCAATTCTTTCCAGGCTCCGTTGATTCTGGCACTTGAAAATTCGAAATCTCGACTTTAACGTCCGCGCGAAACTGAGCCGCGATAGTTGGCTCGGTTTAGCCAGAAATCTCCCAAATTCTCGTTTACATTGGCAACCTTCCAGACCTCCTCGAACACTCGTGTTCAACAAAACGTAAATTGAAAAAAAAAGGTGATCGTTACCTAGACTCGGGAGAGATAAATAGAGAGATGGAGTGAACCGATATAAATCCATGAGAAACGATGTCAGTTTTGATTATAGCTATCGTTTCTCACGAGCATGCGAAAACACTAAATTTTACGATCCGGGCACCATCATAATACAACACGAATCTTAATTGATACTCGAACTGAGAGCACGTTCTTTCGTAAGAAATCACGAGTCTCGAAATACACGAAGATATTATCCGATTCACTCCTCGAAAATCCCCTCGATTTAGCAACGAGAATTCTCACGATTCATGCGTACGAGTCCCAGTTGCATGATTGATCGTACGGATTAGATGCTAAAAATGTATTTTTGCCTAGGCCTCGTATTACCTTGATACATTTAAGACTCATGATTCAGCCTACTCAACCCAATTAAAAGATACGACCTTGGCTTGATGGACTCGTTTGATGGAATGTTGATACGATTTTTTATCATCCTCATTGGAATCCTACACTTTCAATGTTTTTTTTTTTTTTGGTAGCGTGTAAGAGTGAGCTTTGATTTTATTCAAAAGTATGATCACTTCGGCACAGATATGAAGACATTTTTTACCTGTTGGGAAAACCAAACATTTGGTGGATCTGAATTTGACAATTCCAGTTGTTATAACTTAATAAAATTAAATTCAAAAATTCCTTAAGTCTTACATTATTTTCAGAAAAAAATGTAAATTGTTGAAATGTGGTGTGTTATATAAATTAACGCTTTTTTTGTCGAGTGCAATAGATTGGTACTAGTGAAAATTGAAGATTCACCGGAAGTATGTACGTTTCGAAAAAGAAGGTTTTTTTTTAAAGTGATCAGCAAAACGCCGATCCTCGAAATGGGAAATTTCTTTTCGACGTTCAAATTCATACGAAAAAATGAAGGATCAACGAGATCCCCAAATAAACCCAAACAAACTCAAATTAACCCAAATAAACCAAATTCGACAATTTGGTGAGTGACGAAAAAAGTTCCAAAAGCTGAAGGACACTAAGAATATTCGATTACTCACCGAATCGAATTTAATAGCATTAACTCCTCGCTAACTGTCATTCCAGTTGATAAATGAATTAGTACTCACCCGCTCAGCATTCCGTGTGTGGATCAAAGTAATATCCAGCTGGTGTTCGAAGTATACAACCAATAATAGAATTCCGTTGAGATACCGTGATAATGGAAAATTTTCAGAACGTAAGGGTGTTTACTACGAGACCCGATTGCCGGAGGGGATCGCGCCAACCGGAAGTAAAGCCGGAGAGAAGCCAAGCGAGGTGACCTCGGTTGGAGGTTTGGAGAAAAATGGATATCCACTGGAGGAGCCAATACCGTTGGACGAGGAAGGTTACCCTCTGGACACGCCGCTCCAGCCTGGTGACGAAAGTCTGGCTTGGCGCCGAGGTCGAGTTCATCATCGGCCACGGCCGACCAACGCGATGCCCTGGCGAAGAGCCACGAAGCCGCGATCGCGAGAAACCTCACTGGACAAGCTGCGCGGCCAACCGGAAGCAAAGCCTTGGACCGACGAAGAGATCGTCTTGAAGAAGGCGCCCCAGGTGGTCCGTGAAATACCACGTGAAAAGATCGAAGAAATAGAGCTGAAGAGATCGCGAACTGAAAAGAGAGAAGTCGAAAAAACGAGTTTGGAATACGTGACCTTGAAACCCGTCGAGCGTTCCGTCATCACCGAGGAAAAGAACCTCCTGGTGGACGAAGAGAAAACTGTCGAGACGACTGGTCGTTACGTCGAAGAGGAAGACACTTCGATGCTGGATATATCTAGGGTTGAAAAGCTGGAGGTGAAGACTGATAAAAAAGAAGTTCCTAAACCATGGACGGAAGAAAAGATTGAGCTGAAAAAATCAAAGCCGATTAGGAAGGAAGTGCCCAAAGAGAGTATTGAACCGGTTGAACTCAAACCATCAAAAACGGAAAAACGTGAGATTAGGAAAATGAGCATAGAAAGAGTGGATCTGAAAACAGTCACCAAAGAAACAACGACGGATGAAAGGCGAACCAGTACTATCGAACACGCTGAAGAATTGACTCGAATCGGTGAAGAATCCGTTCAGAGACCCAAGAGACCATCGCGATCGGAAATCATTCTGGAACGTCCGGATCAACCAAAGCCCTGGACCGAGGAGAAGATATCGCTGAAAAAATCCAAACCCCAGAGGAAAGAAGTACCAAAAGAGACATTGGAAGTCGTCGAGTTGAAACCAGCCAAACCTGAGAAAAAGGAAATCCGGAGAACGAGTATAGAACAAGTGGAATTGAAGCCAGTTACGAAGGAAGTGACTTCTCGCAGGGAAAGCATGACTACGAAGACCGAATACGTGGAGGAAGAAGACACGAGTTTGCTGGATGTCTCGAGGACACAAAAGGTCGAAGTGAAAACAAGTAAGCCTGAAGAACCCAAGCCTTGGACGGAAGAGAAGATAACTTTGAAAAAGTCCATGCCAGTTAGGAAAGAAGTGACCAAAGAAACTCTGGAAACCGTTGACCTCAAGCCTGCTAAGCCAGAGAAAAAAGACGTTAGGAAAACGAGCTTGGAGCGCGTTGATCTCAAATCCGTCATCAAGGAAGTCGTGACTACAGAAAAAACGACCCTGCAAGATACCTCAACGACTTACGTTGAAGAAGAAGACACCAGGTTTATGAAACTACAGAAGAAAATTGATGAAGAAGTTGAAGAACGTGAGACCCAAAAAAGTGTTGTTTCCTGGCGACGTGGCAGCAAAAAACCTGATGAGAAAACTCCCTATACCGAAGAGGAAGATACGAGTCTTCTCGAAGTCCGGAGAACGGAAAGCGTCTTCGAGAAAGGACCCGAAGAAGTGCCGGTGCCCTGGGTCAGGGGCCAGAAGAAACCTAAGATTCCGGAAGAAGCTAAACCGGAAGAGGCAAAACCGGAAGAAGTTCCTGAAGAAATTTCTGAACTACCTTGGCTCCGGCGTAAAAAAGAGAAGAAAGTGGTGGAGGAAAAGCAGGAAGAAAAAATCGAGGACATAAGATCGGTAATGTTGAAGCCAACGAAACGCACAAAAAAACCTGAAGAGCGAGAAGATCGTGAGGAAATTGTTCTCAAGCCGGTGAAGCGAACAACGAAAGTTACGGAAACGGATGAAGAGACTTACAAGGAAGAAGATGATCGGACAATCCTCGAGGTCGATAAGACCGAGGAAGTAACGGAAAAACAACCGGAAGTCGCCGTTCCCTGGGCACGAGGAAAGAAAAAACCAAAAGATAAGGAATTAATGCCTGAAAGAGTTCCGGAAGAGGCAAAACCGGAAGAAGAGAAGATTGAAGAAACAGAAGTCACTTGGCGACGCGAGAAGAAGAAACCCAAGGAAAAAACACCCTACGTCGAACATGAAGACGTCGCAGTCTTGGAATTGAAAAAGACCGAGGAAGTTGTTGAGAAACGTGAAGAAGTAGCCGTCCCTTGGGTAAGAGGAAAGAAAAAGCCGGAAGCTGAGATCGTACCTGAAGAAACCAAGCCCCAGGAAGTCCTTGAAGAAGAAAAGCCTGAAGAAGTATCCCAGTTACCCTGGATGCGTGGAAAGAAAGCACCAACTCGTAGGGTCATTGAAAAACCAGATGAACAAGTCGAGGACATCAAATCCGTGACCTTGAAACCGGTAAAGCGTGGACAGAAACCTGAAGAACGCGAGGACAAAGAGGAAATCGTCCTCAAACCGGTGAAACGTCTTCCCAAAGAAGAAGAAACCACGGAAGAGATCAAACTGAAGCCAGTGCCAAAACGCGAAGAGATCGTTCCAGAAAAAATCGAGCGGAAACCTGAAGAGGAGGAACAACCAACGGAAGTGTCCGAGGCTCCATGGCGCCGAGCTCCCAAGCCGAAGAAAACAACGAAACCTTCACCGGAAGAGGAAAGCCCGGAAGCTGTGCAAATTCCCGAAGAACAGGCACCACGATCAGAAATGGAGAAACCGGAAGTGAAAACGAAAAAAGTCGATCGAGTCGTCGTGAAGCAGGAAGAAATCGAGGACATAAGATCGGTGGCCTTGAAGCCTGTAAAACGCGGGAAGAAACCGGAAGAGCGCGAAGATCGCGAAGAAATTAGCCTGAAACCGGTACGACGTCTTCCCAAGGAAGAAGAGGCCGCGGAAGAAATAAAATTAAAACCTGTTCGCAGAGAAAAAGTGGAAGAAGAAAAACCGGTGCCTGTACAATTGAAGCCGTTCGAAAAGGAAGAAAAGATCGAAGAAACCCAAGAACAAATTGTACTGAAGCGTCGGGAGAAAAAGACGGAACTTCCGGAAAAAGTGAAGCCTGAAACCGTTACCGAGAAACCGGAAGAAGAGAAACCTGAAGAAAAATCGGAATTGCCGTGGCGGCGGGGCAAGAAACCGGTCAAGGTCACCATGCCGGAAAAACCGGAAGAAAAGGTGGCTGAAGAAATCGAAGTCCTGGAAACGAAAGAGAAGAGAGTTCGTATCACGAAGAAAGAACCGGAAGTTGAGGATTTCAAGGCGGTCGTTCTCAAGCCCGGAAGGCGTCCTTCGAAACCCGAGGAACGCGAGGACAAAGAAGAGATCTTTTTGAAACCGGTAAAACGAGCATCGAAGGACGAGGAGTTGCAGGAAGAAATCAAACTGAAGCCAGTGCGGAGGGAAAAAGTGGAGGAAAAGCCGGAAGAAGTTACACTGAAACCGGTCAAGCGTGGAAAAATTCCGGAAGAGAAGGAAGAAAAAGAAGAAATCACTCTCAAACCTGTAAAACGTATACCCAAAGAGAAAGAAATTTCGGAAGACGTAAAATTGAAACCTGTGCCTAAAGACAAAGTCGAGGAAGAACTTAAACCGGAAAAAGTTTTGGAAGCTCCGGTAATTGAAGAAAAGGAAAAACCCGTCGAGAAAACCGCCGCGCCTTGGCGGCGTGGTAAAAAACCGGTCGAAGAAACGAAAATCGAACTGGTACCGGAAAAACTTGTGGAAGAAGAAAAAACGGTGGAAGAAGTGAAGGAGGTCTCAGAAGTCTCGTGGCGCAAACCAAAGAAGGAAACAGTTCCGGAAGCCCGTGAGGAACAGGAGATCGTTACTTTAAAACCGGTTAAGCGTTTGCTAAAGGAGGGAGAGACGGAGGAACAGATTCGTCTCAAACCTGTCCAGCGACCGAAGCCGGAAGAAGAGAAACCGGAAGAGGTTAAACTCAAACCAGTTCGCCGAGAAAAGCCTGAGGAAGAGAAACCGGAAGAGGTCAAGCTTGAGCCGTTCAGGCGAGAAAAACCAGAGGAAGAGAAACCGGAAGAGATCAAACTCAAACCAGTTAAGCGAGAAAAGCCCGAGGAAGAGAAACCGGAAGAGATTAAGCTCAAGCCAGTTCGACGAGAAAAGCCTGAAGAAGAGAAACCGGAAGAGATCAAGCTCAAACCAGTAAGACGAGAAAAGCCAGAGGAAGAGAAACCGGAAGAGGTCAAGCTTAAGCCGTTCAGGAGAGAGAAACTGGAAGAAGAGAAACCGGAAGAGATCAAGCTCAAGCCAGTCCGACGTGAAAAGCCAGAGGAAGAGAAACCGGAAGAGATCAAGCTGAAGCCAGTCCGACGTGAAAAGCCAGAGGAAGAGAAACCGGAAGAGATCAAGCTCAAACCAGTTCGAAGAGAAAAACCTGAAGAAGAGAAACCGGAAGAGATCAAGCTCAAACCAGTTCGCAGAGAAAAACCTGAAGAAGAGAAACCAGAAGAGATCAAGCTCAAGCCAGTTCGCCGAGAAAAACCTGAGGAAGAGAAACCGGAAGAGGTCAAGCTCAAACCAGTTCGCCGAGAAAAGCCTGAAGAAGAGAAACCGGAAGAGATCAAGCTCAAACCAGTCCGACGAGAAAAGCCCGAGGAAGAAAAACCAGAAACGATAAAACTGAAACCAATTCCTAGGAAAGAAATCCCCGAAGAAGTAAAACCTGAAGAAGTCGTTCTAAAGCCAATTCCGAAGAAAGCAGTTGAAGAGGCGCCCTTGGTCGCCGAACGAGTCGATGAAAAACCCGAGGAAGATGAGCAACCGATCGAGACGAGTGAAACACCATGGAGACGCGGCAAGAAACCCAAGAAATTCGTGTTCCCAAAACCGGAAGAGCAAGTCGTCGAGGAAGTAGAGCAAGAAAAATCCGAAGTGATTATCGAAAGAAAAGCCGAGAGGAAGAAGAAGGTCGTTGAATTCAAAGAAGAAGTAACCGTAGTTCCGATCGATGAGGAGGAAATCACAGAAGAGAAAGTTGTCGAACTTCCGGCGCCCGAAGAGGTCAAACCGGAAGAGACGAAGAAAACGACGCTCGAAGAAGAGGAAGTCGTCGTAGAAGAGGTCACAAGACGGAAGGTCAAGAAAGAAAAACCTGAAGAGAAGAAACCCGAGCAAGTTTTGCTGAAACCAGTGAAACGTGGAAAAGCACCGGAAGTGGAAGAGAAAGAAGAGATCAAGCTGAAACCGTTCGAAAGAAAGAAACCGGAAGAGGAAGCACCCGAACGAGTGACCTTGAAACCTGTTAAAAAACCGGAAGTAGCGAAACCCGAAGAGAAACCGGAGCTCTTAAAGCCTCTTGAAGTACCAGTTCCCGAAGAATCTCCCGAAGAAGATGTGGAGAAAACGACTGAACAGGTCACCATCACCAGGAGACAGAAAACCGTCAAAGTCGAAGAGAAACCTCAAGAAATCCGGGAAATCGAAGAGGAGACTCGGGCAATCGAAGTGGTCACAAAAAAACGCGAAGACGTCATTGAAGAGGAAAAAGTCGTTGAAGATCGTAAGGAAAAGCGGAAACGTCGCCAAAGAGCGGAAGTCGAAATGACAACAATCGACAAGGATAAAAAGATCGCTCCGAGATTCATTCAGAAGCTACAACCGGTCATCGCCGAGCTCGAAAAACCGGCGAAATTCACGTGCACCGTTATCGGCAATCCACTTCCGGAAATCACCTGGTACAGAAACGAGCAGGAACTTCACACCAGTGAGAAATACATTATGACCGTTTTGGAGACAACGGCCACATTGGAAATCGTCAAGGTACAAGAGGAAGACGTAGGAATGTATTCGTGTCGTGCCTCGAATCCGGCAGGTGTCGCAACCTCTACAGTGAACCTAGTGATTTTCGGTAGGAAGGAGTCTTCAAAAGTGTTTCGTCGTGTGTCATCTCCCTTTTAAAATCTTTAACCCCTGAGCTCGATTTTTTTCTAAAAAAATATTTGAATGCGGTTTTTTTTTACCTTCCGGACTTGCGTTTCCGGTTTTGCGTGCATTTTCAGGTTGCACGGTTTGGATTCTATGTTTGAGCAAAATTTGTTTTTTTTTTTTGCAAATCAATTTTTCGTTTGTTTCACAGAGAAAGAAGAGGAGGGTGTAGCACCGCACTTCGCGACACCCATAAAACCCCTGGTCGTCGAGGAACATAAACCAGCAACTCTGGAATGCGTCGTCACTGGAACACCCGCACCGGAAGTCAAATGGTATCGTGGCGAATCCGAGATAAAGCCGAAGAAGGGAACCGAAATCACCTTCAATCCGGAAACCGGTCACGCCAAACTCACCATTCTTGAACCGACTCCGGAAGACGAAACGGTCTATCGTGTTCGCGCTGTCAATAAATTCGGACGAGCCGAGTGCAGGGCCAATTTACTCGTGAGCAATGCCGTCGTTATCTCCAAACCGGAAATACTGAGGGCACCGAGAATCACGAAACCACTTCCGGCCCTAGTCGCGGAACGAGGTAACAATAAAAAACACGAATTGCATTATCATTATTTAATCATTATCAATTTCATTATTATAATTTTATGATAATTATGGTATCATTGACAAAGTGGAATTTCACACTTGATATAATTATCGAATTTACTGAAAAGAGATTTGGGAAATTAAAAATAAGCATAGATTATCATTTAAGCATTTAAGGAATTTTTTTAGCATTTTTTTTTAGCATTTAAGGAATTCTTTTATCAGCTATTGAGACAGAATTTCAGTAAGAACGTTTTTGCACGTAAATGACAAGGAAAACTAATATTTAATTACTGATTATATCAATAATTGAAAAATACATTTTTCGTAGATGATTTTGTATATAAATAAAATGATTATCTTTTTTCACGTAAATATTTGAATAGAAAATAACATATAAATTGTAACTGGACTTTTTAATGAACTCTCCTATTTAATTACGTAAATAATTAAATAGAATTATATAATTAAATCATCTGGAATTATAATTTAATAATCTCTTAATAATAATGGACATTGAAAAAAACATTTTTATACGTAAATAATGGAATAAAATATTCCCAGGACGTTATTGAATGGAAATAGTATTAAAATAAGAAATAATCGAAACATGACAACATTTTGCAAACCTCGTTGACACAACTTCAGGTACTGACCTCGTTCTGACTGCCGAGTACGAGAGCGTGCCAAAACCGGAAATAAAGTGGTACAGAAACGGTGTCGAGATAACACCAACGGACAAGAGGATCCTGAGGATTTACGAGAACACAGCCGAGTTAAAGATTCCCGATATAACGAAAAAGGACGCGGGCAAGTACGAGATAAGAGTGCAAAATCCAGCGGGCGAGGCGAGAAGTTCAGGATCAGTAGCGGTGAAGGAGCACGAAGAGGTTGTTGAAACCGAAGACAAGCCGAAAGCCCCATCCTTTGTGAAACCGTTGCAACCGAGAATCGTTAGTCTCGGCGAAGTGGTCATCATGGAAGCGGTCGTCGAGTCCTATCCGACCGCCTCCTTCCAATGGTTTCACGAAACGCGCCCGCTCGAGGTATTTACATTTCCGGTCAAACCCCCATTTCCGGTTTACTTAAACATTAATCCTTTAATCATTAATTAACGAAATTGAAATATTGTTCATTTTTGTACTTTTATCTTGTATTCCAATCGAGACCAGAGGAAAATTAATTTATTAATGAAAATTACGGGATGCCTAAAATTTCGAGAATTGAGGCTCACTTTTTCAGTCTTAACAAACTCAAGGCACTGGATGAGCCATTGGACAATAAGATTGATATAAAATGAAGGAATCATGGATTTACAATTTTCGTTCGTTTCGTACATTTTTTATCGTAAGAAAGAGCTGATTGAAAAATCAGTTGACACTGAAATTTTTGTTTTTCACGTTAAATCAAAATTGAAGTCACATTTGGCGATATTTATGTTGACTGAAAATTTTTCAGTGATTCCGTTCTAAAGTCATTTCAGTTATAAATGTAATTAATTCATTAATTATTCATTCATGAATTCATTAATTAATTATTCATTCATTAATTCATGAATTCATTAATTCATTATTCATTCATGAATTCATTAATTAATTATTCATTATTAATTAATTATTCATTCATGAATTCATTAATTCATTATTCATTCATGGATTCATGAATTAATTATTCATACATGAATTAATTCATTCATTATTCATTCAGTATTCATTCATTCATTCATTATTTATTCAGTGTTCATTCATACATTCATTATTCATTCAGTATTCATTCATTAATTCATGAATTCATTCATTCATTATTCATTCAGTTTTCATTCATTCATTCATGAATTCATTCATTCATTATTCATTCAGTATTCATTCATTCATTCATTCATTATTCATTCAGTATTCATTCATTCATTCATTCATTCATTATTCAGTATTCATTCATTGACTGATAAATTCATTCATTCATTCATTATTCAGTATTCATTCATTGATTGATGAATTCATTCATTCATTATTCATTCAGTATTCATTCATTCATTCATTATTAATTACTTTATTCATTAACTCATTTATGCATTCACTTTATAGATGTATTAATTCATTCATTACTATCATCAATAATAAAATCGATTACAACTCGATCTCGATTAGGCTTCGCCAGCGGTGAGAATCGTCACCAAGGAAAACCGTTCGGTCCTGCTGGTGAAGGAAATAACCGCCGAATACGCGGGGACTTACACGTGTCGAGCGGAAAACGTAGCCGGCTCGGTGACGTGCACAGCGTCAGTGAATATGCTCGAGGAGACCTGGGAGGAGGCGACTGAGCTTGTATCGCCGACTTTCGTCAAGAGATTATCACCCGTCAGGGTGATGGACGGTGAAAGCGTCGATCTCACATGCGTCGTTACCGGAAAACCAACTCCCAGAGTCCAATGGTACCACGATGACAAACCCATCAACGAGGGCAAAGAAATCACGATCCTCCAGGATTCCGAGGGCGTTTGCAGCCTCGCCATAACTGAGGTTTTCCCCGAGGACGCTGGTGAATACACTTGCCAAGCCATCAACCCAGTCGGTGAAGCCGTTTGTTCAGCGTCGCTAGTCGTCGAAGGTAACCTTCAAAAATATCCTTTTTTTAGTTTGCTGAATTTTTAGTTTTTTTAGTTTGCTTTAGTTTGCCACTAAAAAAAGATTTTATTAATTTATTTTTTTTGAAGGAATGAAATAAACTATTTTGCACGAAACAAAAGTCTTTTTTAAGTTTGGTCCAGAAAAATTCACATTTCGAAAAACGTTATTCTTCATTTTGAACTACATATAAGTAGTTGAAAATGAAGAATGAGGTTCTTCACAATTGAAAATTGAGAATGACGTTTTTCGGCGTTTTGACTTAAACCTAAACAAACCCAAACCCTGCAAAACGTCATTCTCAATTGCCAACTATGAGTAGTTGAAAATTTTCAGCGTTTGGGGTTGTTTGGGTTTGAGTAAAAACGCTTAAAAACGTAATTCTCAATTTGCAATTATAATTAGTTGAAAGAACAAACAAGTAATTAAACCCAAACAAAACGCTGAAATGTGTGAAATCCACCGTGCAGTTTTCCAAATTAATTTTGTTGGCTTATTTTTAAGTAAAACCTATAAAAATTGCTGCCAAGCCTGGAAATTGAGATTCCATCATTTTATCTTTTTGTCAGTAAAAAACGATGTCTTCGGATTCATGGACGATTTATTCGTTTCTTGTATTCTCAATTCCCTCTAATAGTAATGTGGACAAAATTTTTTTGCTCGTAGCTTATGAGTACGTACCGGACTCGGAAATCGCTTCATCGGTGGTTGCGACTTCGCTGATAACTGGTCAGAGTGGCTCCGAGGAGGATCTTTTGTCTCCGAAGGTGGGTTACGACGAAAGTTCCATTTTGTGTTCACTTCGAAGAATATTTTTGACTTTGAGTTTTCGTTGTCCAGGAGACGCCCTTGTCGGACACGGACACTGAAGATTTCGCTCCAGAAATCGTGAAGAAACTTCCTCAGTTGATTCCCACCAAAGATGGAGAATTGACTAGGTAATTGACTGAATCTCTGATAACCTCGTAATCTCATGATCATTCACGATTGCTGATTGGCCTTATCACGTGATTTCCTTATCGGGCAGATTGGAAGTTCAGGTCAAGGGTAAACCGAAGCCACAAATAAAATGGCTGAAACAGGGCGTCGAGATCGTATCCTCGCAGGAATTTCAGATCGAAGAATTCGAAGATGGCACTTCGGTGCTTACGATCCCGGAAACGTATCCGGACGACACGGGTGAGATTGTGTTCGAGGCGCACAATCCGCTCGGAGTATCGACAACAACGACCTACCTGTCGGTAGAAGGTAAACACGAAAAATCGGTTACGACGAACCGTCGAAAAAAATGGAAATTGTTTATATTTTGCGATTTTCGATTTAACCTAACTTTACCAAGTTTTCAGCGCGTTCTCGACGTCTTGGCCCAAATCCCTGATAATCCCTGATTATTCACGATCCAATTATCACTATCGACACTCGAATACACTTGAACAAGCACGAGAGTGCAAAATCGCGCATGCGCCCTGATCGAATTGCCGATCGAGTCGTTCAACAAATTCTGATTTGACCTTTGGCAGGTATCGTTGGTACGAGCGAGTACAGAAAGCCATCTTGGGTCACCCAGATGGAGGAACTCCAGGAGGCGTTGCGAGGTAAGCCGGATAATCGCGTAGGTAATCGTACGAGCATGATGAGTGTCCGTGGTTGCGATTTTTCGAGCGACAGTCTCGACGAGCATGCTATGAGGGACGAGGCCTCGCAGCGTGATAGTTCAACCCTCATCAGTGAATTTTCATCAACGAAGACTCTTATGAACATCGATGACGACGAGGATGATGACGAGAGTAAAGAATTTTTTTTGACGGAGAAATACCCTGAAGAATCGATTTCCGGTCTTGATAAATCGGTAGAAAAGCCAAAAGCTTCGAAAATCCTGAAATTAGAAAAGCAAGGGAACAAAGTTCAATCTAAGGAGAAACGAAGAACCGATTCGGAAGATCGAAAAAATCGGTTGGCGAAATCGGCAGTTCATCCGATTTCTCGAGTGAAACGAGACTCAGCCGGTAACGTGTTAAGTCCTGAACGACCTTTATCGCCCCCGAAGAGATCCAAGCGAATCGAGATCGGTAATTCTTCGAACAGAAAAAAGATGGCGGCGTCGCCGTCGCCGACGAGAGCGAAACGTCCGAGAACAGCGAGTCCACGGACTCCTCAATCGCCGTCACCGACGAGAAGAACTTCCGGTTCGGAAAGTCCATCCCCAACGGGACGAAAAAGTCGTCAACTTCCGCTGGAGGATCTCAACTCGAAGAAAAAGAAGATGAGAATCGTTCTTGATTTTGATGAATTTCCACCACCGAAATCGGAACGGGTTGCTCGTCAGGATGAACAGAGGGAAACTCGAAGGGGATTTCAAGGACTCTCGACGGGACAAGTGGTTCCATTTTATTTATCACCAATCGAGGAAAACAGCGAAGCCTCCAGTTCCAGCAGTCGAAGTCGACTGGAAACCCAATATCCTCGAGTGATCGCTCAAGAATCCCGTCTAACCGGACGCGACGCATTGGACGAAGAAGTCGAGGATTATTACTCACCCAGCAGCAGAAAGTATCACACTTATCCGAAATCTCGAATCCCCGTTCTGAAACGATCCGAAAGACGAATAAAGTACCTCAAAGATCCCCGGATGTATCAACTCGAACCCAGGGAAATCGATCTTGAAGCTTATCAACAATTGCACAATGCCGATAGCCAGGAAGAACTCCAAGAATTTTTGTTGCTCGAGAGCGAATGCGGTGGATCACTCGGACTCGCCGACCCATCCTCATCTGCTTTCTTTTATCGCGATGATCCGAGCGACGATGAACGAGGCACTATGTCAGGTATTACCACGCTTTTCTAACTTTCGATTTTTTTTTTGGTACTCCGTAGAAGCAACAGGAACGATGAAATCGAGCCATGGATAATTTGGATTTTTCTAAATTCTCATTGTTTTCTATTAAATATTACAATCGTTTAAAATGGTTTTGAAAATCGTTGATTTCGAGATATTCAGGAACTCACAATTTTTGGAAATTTTGGGAAAAAGGAAACTCCATGAAAGAGAGCAAATAAAAAATTAATAACGTTTTTTTATAATACTTGAAATACTTGATCTAATACTTGATAATACTTGAAATACTTGATATCCTACTTGAGAATACTTGATCAAATGAAAGAATGATAATACTTGAAAATGATCAAATACTTGATAATACTTGATCATTTTCTCTTAATACTTTCGAATCTTGATAAAATTGAATGAACATTTTCTGTAATTTTTTACAAGTTTAAATATCATTTAAAAGTTAACGACAAGTTTAAATAAAAAACATTATCTACTTAACTAACGTAAATAAAATACGTTTCTTAGTATGAACAAAAAAGTTGTTTTTTTTTTCGGAAAGGTATTGTAACAAAGTCGAAAGAGCCTACGGAGGACCATCTTGGAAAGTCGACCCCTGCACATATTTTTTTTTGTTTCAATTAATACAGCACGTGTTTTGCCATTTTTGCGTTTGGTTTTCTTTTTCGTATTAATCAGATTACTGACAACGAGGTTACGTCAGCCACGCAGTCTCGACGAAGGAAACAAGGTAATTCCTTGTTACCAGTTAATGCATTAATTTTTTATTTTCTCCACTGTTACCTTGCGTTCTTTTTGTTTCTAGCTACGCAACAAATACCACGATTTATCCAAGAAATTACGGACGTGTACGCTACGCATGGTGAGAAGGTCGTGTTCGAGTGCAGTTACTCCGGAAATCCTACTCCAGGTTAATGACCATCCAATATTAGTTTTCAGCCAGGAAATATTATTATTGAAATCCAAACGTCTTTCATTGGGTGCTGGTGCTGAAAGACCTTTTTTTTTTGTATTTCCCTAGACGTCGTTTGGTACAAAAATGACAAGCTAGTCATGAACACGGAAAATAGGAAGGTTCGATTATTGGATGAGGAAAAGAAGACGACTCTGACGATCCTGCGTGCAAGCGTTGAAGACAACGGGACTTACGTGTGCAAAGCAACCAGCGATATTGGCTTGGCTACGACCAAAGCCAAGTTACAAGTTTCCGGTAATAATTCATTCTCAAAAATTTCCAAAATCGATACACGACCGGTTTATAAAAAATTTGTATTTTCCATTATTAGAAGGCACGTACGAAGAAACCCCCGAAGAACCGGAACACGTCGAAGAAGAAATCGAGGATAAGCCATTGAGGAGAAAGAAGAAGCCCGAAACGAAAAAAGCAAAGGAAACAAAGGAGAAAATCAAAGCTCTCAAAGTGAAGGTCGAGAAGAGAAAGGAGGCACTCAAGGAGAGAGCGTCTTTCAGCGAGGAACCTGAAGAAAAGTTTGTTCCTCCTCGATTTTCCAAACTTTCAAAATAAATTATGCTATTTTCACTTAGTGACGTTTACACAACGATTCGAATCTTTAATCGCCAGGAAAATCGTGGAAATCGAAGAGACCCGAGTCCTTGAAACGACGGAAGTCATCGACGAGGAATCTCCTGAGGTGAGAGAATTACAAAAGTCCCTTCGAATTTGATGACCTTTACGTTAATTTTAGGTCGTTACGTTAATAATTTTTCAGGAAATCCACGTCCCATTTTATCACATGTTTCCGCGTACTCAAACAACCCCAAACAAATCCAAACAAACTTTGAAACCCCATAAATTTGTATGGGTTTGTTTGGGTTTTTTTTTAAATTCATTTTTAAAAAAGTCATTTTTTTTAAATTCACGTCCCAATTTATCACATATGTCCGCGAGTTCCAAAACTCCATAACATTTTATGGGAAGCTGAAATTCAGTTTTTCCAGACTACATATCATCGTTTATAACTCAAACAAAGAAAAAACGACAAAAATAAAAACTTTCCCGGAATTTTTCGTAAAAATGACAAAAGTGTCAAAATCACTAAATAATAACCGTTCGTTCGAGTTTGTATGGGTTCAAATTTGGAATCGCCAGGTAACAAAAGCGAAGCGAATAATACCGGTGCAAGAGCCGGTGATGACCGAGGCGACGGCGTCCCTGAAGAAGATCGATGACAAGCCGCGAAAGCCGACGAGCCGTGAAGACGAGCGAGCACGCGCAGTCCTGGATGAACGGGAGGGCGTCCTCGTGGTTTCAGAGATGACTCGGGAAGACGTCGCCCCCGGGTTCGTCGTCGATACACCAAGCGATCGGGCCAAGGTCACTTCAGAGACTTTCGAGACCGTCGCGATTTCGGAGGTTCACACGGAGGCTGGTGTCCACGAGATCAAGCGTACGGAAACGAAGCAACGCCGAGCGAAGAAAACAACAGTTGGGACGGGCCAGCAGGACGTCATTGAAGAGGTCCGACAAGTCAGGGTCGAGGAAAGGTCAATCGAGGAAAAACCAAAAAGACGCCGATCCAAACAGATTCACGAAGTCATCGAGAAGTACAGAGAAAACATCGCTCGCGAAGTCGACGAAATGATGGAATTGCTGAACGCAAAAGAATTCGGACCTGGTGAATCGCCACTTCGGGAACTCGCCACTATTGGATTCCTCGTACGTCAAGGGGTATCCGTCAATGAAATCAACGAAAGCCTCTACAGAACGGATACCTTCCCTGCGCTCAGAACACCGGACGCTCAAAACGCCCTCGTTCAACTCGTCGAGAGGGAAGGCCACGGGGCTTTGATAACCCAAGTACTGACTGAAGAAACTACCACTGATGAAAGCGTCGTTGCTGCCACCATCGGATTCAGGGCTTTCATGAGAATGGTCGAACTCATCCATGCCACCGTTGAGGAAGTCATCACTCATTTCGCTCCGGAAGATTTCAGACCTCGAGCTTGGGAAGTCACCGAAGTCACGGAGGTAGGAAAATAATCAATTATCAGTATTTGATTTAGGTAGGTGTCTAGTCTAGAATGCGAAAAATGCGGTAAATTTTCAAAGTTTCTTTCCTCGTCTTCTATGCGATATATAACAATACATTTTTATCCAGAACATCGGGTAAATCGTATACAGTAGGAATTTTCGAAAATTTATTTTTTAATTTATAAAAAATATACATTTTTTTATTTCTATAAAAAGCAGCATTTTATAAAAAAATTTTCTAAAAAGGCGATACCACGAAATTTGATATGAGAATCAATCAAAGAATCAGAAGAATTTATATATCAGAATTCGATTAAACGAATGGGGTCGCTGATTGGATATTCTCTAACAGGTCGAAACGGAAGATCAGGCGATAGAAAGGGTGTCCGTTGTCCAAACGACAGAGGTCCGAGTCATGGGTAAGTCGAGTTTGCCACGCGTGTTCAATCGAATTAGAAAAAAAAAACGAAAAAAAAGAAACAATAACAAAGAAAGAAAGTGTTTCTCGTGCAATGTGTCAGACAAAAGAGGCGCATGGTTTGAGAGTGAATTGAGAGATATACTTGTGTGCATCCAAGGAAATGTCTATACGTGATATATATATTTTTTTGTTTTCTAGAGTGAGCTTGTGTGGTTGACGTTGTAAAATACGCGATATTTAAATGTGAATAAAATTAATTCGAAAAAACCGATTTTCAAGAATTTAATTTTCTTGAAAAAGAATGACGTCTCTTTTAATTAAGTTTTTTTTAATTATTGAATTGTGACTTGAGTTTGATTAACGAGTTAACGAGCCAACCATAGGACGAAGCAAATAAATTTTTCGTTCCTTCGAATAACCAAAATGTGTAACGTTTTGTTGTTTTATTTTTTTCATCCCTCCATTTTTCCTTTTTCCTTTTGTGCTGTGTGAGAAAAAATGTGCGCTCGGCAAAATTTCGACGAGCCGGTCTATTTCTGATTGCAGAGAGGCGACAGGACAGAAAAGTCATACACAAGCAGGATGTTCGAGAAATTAAAGGTTTGATGCACACCATGATACACGATGATGCATGGCAATGTTATTACGATTATGTTTTTTCTCGGTCGATGCGAGGTTGACAAATGGGCGAAAGGCGACACATCCGTCATGGATCAAGCAACGAAGAAAAGAGACGTTAAAAATATGTCACATTGTTTACGAGGTTCAAGCCTTTCAGTGATGAACGCTGAAGGATATTGTTTTTTAGAGATTTTATGACCCATTCAAAATTGAGGGTTGAATTTCCGAGTGATCATTTTTGATAAAAACTATACATTTTGAAAATGAAAAATGAAAAAATTATATTTAAAAAAAATTTCAAATTTTAGAAACTATAAATTGCATAACTTTCGATAAATTTTGACTGTTTTGAAAATCTTATGAATCAATAACTTTTACAGAATTCTGCAAATTTCTACTTAATTAATTCAGTTAGTTTTTTAATTGAAATTTATTAAAGTTCGAAATATAAATTTGGTCGAAAAAATTGTTTTAAAACTTTCTTTCACCGATGAAAAGTTCGGACCTCCTTAACAATCGAAGTCCACAAAAACATTTTTTTTTAACTCGCGAGCATTTTTTTTCGCCATATTTTTTTCCAACTGCTCGGCCCATGATCTCGAATGCGACGGATTTTTTGTTTTTTTTTTTTTTGTTCTTTTTCGTGTCAGTTTATAGTCGAAAGACTCGTTGAACGTAATTTATTTTTGTGATTCTTTCAGATGCATGAAGCTTTCTTGATCGAATTATAGCAGTGCAATTACCGCTTATGCCGCTATGCTTTCCACGCGCAGTATCTTCATTAGACAGAAAAAAGAGAATGAATAAATAAACGAAAGAAAAAAAATTAGAAATATTTACAATAGTTCTTAGTACCTTTTTCGCTCCAGCCACATTAATCGACGCTTCTTACTGAGCCACGCTCCGCGCCGACTTATAATGATTCGATTCGTAAGTACGACTGATTACTGCTTTTGAATTTCACTTGACCATTCCAACGTTTCCGTCCTTAAATCCTTTTAATTAAGTAAATTAATTAAGTAAAGTAAAGGGCCAAATTATTGCCTTAATTAAAAGGGCCAAATTATCCCCTTAATTAAAAGGGCCAAATTAAAGGGCCCTTCAAATTAAGGAGATAATTCAACCCTTTATCCCTAAATTTTTGTTTCCTTCCCTGTGGAAGCGAAATTTAATCAAGTGTGGCTTTTCGTGAATTTTCCTGCAACGAGAACAATGAATAATAAAAAATGAACGTTTGCAACTTGCTTTATCGTGCTAAGCTCCGTTTGACAGAGACACGTTTACGAGCATTTGGTTTAATTTGCCCTCCCACGAAAATAAGTTTACATGTACATTCCGACAAAATAATATTCACGAACAAAAAATAAAAAAAAACGAAACGTAATCGCACAGCACCCGAACGATCTATCTGATCAGAAACAGAAAAAAAACAAGATCATATTACCAGACTGTACGTTTCTCTGTGTCGATGTTGGTTTGACTTCTGTCGAGTCCTTTGCTCTCATTCTTTATCATTCATCATTCATTCATTTGCCTAATTGTGTAAATTCATTCATGCTGCAAGAAAACAAAACTAAACTACGTTTACACATCCCGACGAATATCGCCGCACGTGAAACACTCGGAAGCAGTAAAAAAAAAAGAAAAATAAAAACAGAAAATTATGGAAAAGAAAAATTGTCTTGGCTCGAATTGGAACACTTCGATCACTGTGCTCTCATCGTGTCGTCGTCTTCACGATTGCATCTCCGTCCGTTGTCTTTTCTCGCTCTCTCTCTCTCTCTTTCTGTGTCTCTCTCTCACTCCTTACATTCACTCTATTATCTATTCGATTGCAATCTAATATTTGCAACGAAAAGACAAAACACATTTGAAGCAGAAAATTTGTTGTTCGTCCGTTAATCGTTGTCGTATGTCCTTTTAAGCTGGAACCGAGTCGAACAAAGTACTGGCTTTTTTTTTGCTTTTTCGAATTTTAGTCATCGAATATTTCAATTATTAGAAAAATACGAATAATAATTATTATGTGCAAAAATATGTCACAATTGTAATTGTATTATAGGATAAATATATAACAATAATAATTATTACATATTTTGCTTCTAAGAAAAATAACAGTATTAAAAACAATATTAAGTATTTTTTTTTGTCTGAATATTCTCTAGTTTGACATGGGGATTGAATTGGAAAATTGATGTTCTTCGGTATGAGTTGAAACTGAAAGAAAACGGAGCATATAAAAGAAAATCAGTACTTGGGAAAAGTAATAAACATTTCCGGTTTCGACTCGGAAATTCTCGTCTGAGCACGTTGTTTGTACGAGAGGCGATTCGCTAATGGGCATTGTTTCGTCGCATGAGCTGACAGGCCATAGACTATACGCGATTCTGTACGTGTACGAGTGATTTTTTTACGAATTTTTTTACGAAGCCGCGTATGTATGGACACACACATACACACACACACATATATATATATATATATATTTGTATATATGTATGTATACATATATTGAAAGAAACTCTACAAAATTAACTTTTGAGATTTTAAACAGAATCAGCTATTTAAAAATTGCATACAAATGTTGGGCTCAAAACCGAATCCTATTGGTGGTGTTTTCCTGTTCCATTCAAGTTACACCGCAGACTCGCATTTTGAATTTTAATTTTGGTAACTTTTGATCATGATTGACAGTTTTCAATATTTAATTTTTAAAAATAACTATTAAAGTTTCGGAATGCTGTATTTTAACTCACGATTTCAACATTCTAGTATACATTTATTTTAAGCAGCTTTAGAATACATTATTTTTAATTTGTTGAAGAATATAACGAAGTTGAAACGAAGTTCAATTTTAACTTCAATTAGATTTAGCAGAGTGGAAACCTTGTAAAAATGGGGTGGAAAAAATTATCCGGACGTAAATTAGCGAGCTCGAGTTTTATTGAAATTTTCGCTCAATTTTATTGAGTGTATACATGTATATATATATATATATGTATGTACAAATAAATGGATACACAAAGAGGCGTAAACGCGACGGCGAAAAGGAGTCGATCGTCCTGAGGGCGCGTTATTCGGCGTAAACACATAAAATCTCTCACACGAAAATTCTTCACATAATTTCCACAGAATACGAGGACACTCAACAGCAAGTACACACGACACTGAGGAAACACAAAGATATTAAAACCGAGGATGAAAAGGATGAGGAAGAGGGACCTCAGATAGTGGAAACGACGGAGGATGATAGGGAACAGGGTACACTGATTAAGCGAGAGGAGGCAAGGCGTGATTCCTCGGAGCGAATTGATGAGGAAGAGATTATCGTCGTTGAGAGAGATTCGAGGGGCAGGTTGACAAGAAAGAGGGAATCGAAAAAGCCAAAGATCAAGGATGAGGTTGAGCTTTCAGCTGAGTCTGAAGAAGAAGAAATCACAGAAGAGACATTGCAAACGAAGAAAAAGATTGGAAAGGCAAAGAGACCTCGGACAGGGGAGGAAGAGATCGAGCTTGAAGAATTGGACGAATTGGAAACCACGAGGGACGAAGCAGTGCCATCGTTGGGGGCATTGAACGTTCCTAGCCAAAGGCACGAAGTTGTGGCGGCGACGAGAACCGTCGATCAAGCTCCAGGACGTCCGGAGAGCGAGCGAGCCAAAATCAGCTTGGACACGGTGACGGCCTTGACGGAAGAGCAAGCAACGATACGTGAGAGTGAAACCGAGAGGGCTCTTGAAACAAAACCGGAAGGTGGCCGAGCTTTGGTAACGATATCTTCAGTCGAGCCGTATTCGACAACTGAGACGACTGTCCAATTGAGCGCTGGCGAGTTCCAGGATAAATTCAAGCCTGCAAGCTACGAAGCAACCAGAAGCATCGTTCCTCGTGAAGGTGGCCTCGAGATCAGTGAAATTTTAGCGTCTGAAGCGAAACCGTCGAGTCTCGTAGCTGAACAACCGATTGCTGGACAACGCGCTCAAGTGACCGTTTCCCTGCGCGAAGCTACAACGGTCAGTGAAACCAGGTTCGAGCAAAGCGAAGTGCCGAGTGAAGATTACGTCAGACCGACAGGCGCCGTTGCTGAAGACACCGTCATGCCGAAACTCGGTCTTTCCGTTTACGAAGTTCAGGAAGGTATAGCAGAAGATAAATTGGAGCCAATGAAGAGTATAGCTGCAAAACCACGGGTCAATATCGCTCCGAACGAACCTTTGACTGTCGAGCAAGTTCAGCCTGAAGACAAGCCTGGAAAGTATTATCCGGAGCTGATTGTCCCAACGGAAGTTGCGACTAAGAGCGTTGTGTCGCAGCGTCTCGTTGTGACTGAAGAAACTCACGCGCCGGAGAAAGAAGGCGATTACGTGCCGGGCCGTTTGCCTGTTGGTCAACGTGCGCAAATCGGCATTTCTGAATTAGGGGAAGCACCGGAAATCAGCGAACAACCGGTACAAGAAACGACCGATGCTTATACGGCTGATCGGAAAATCGAGATGTACGAAGCCGAGAGGAATGTCAGCGTACTGGAGAGCCTGGCGGTTTCGACGACCGACTCGGAACATCGGGAAACAAAACTCGTCGTTGAGGAAACGAAGAGTTCTGTCGCTAGAATCAACGTTGTCGAAAAGGCCTCCCTCGAGACTACTGAAACCGTGGCGTCTGAAAGAGAAATCGACTACAAACCGGAAGAGGCACCGATCGGCAAGCTTGCTGAGAGTACGTTCCTACCACTGGAAATCGGTAGTGTCACCAGCACCCTCGTTCAAGAATCCGAAGGTCTTTACAACCAGGAAACTAAACCGACTGCAATTATAGCTGAAACGAGCCTTCGGTCTGAAGAACACGTGACAGTTTCGCAGATAGAAACTGCGGATTATCCGGCAGAATTAAAGGACGAACTCAAGTACGTTACTGAGAGCGGTGTCCCGAGCCTGGAGCTTACCGAGGCGAAAATCATTCAAGAAATTATGACGCACGATCGCGAGGAGAAGATCGAAGATACCGAAAAACCGGAAGAACGAAAAATCGAGACGAGTTTCGACTCGGTCAAGGGTATCGAGATTTACCAGACGACGACGATCGACAAAGAAGGCGAGCTCAGGATCTTCGAATTACCGGAGAGCCATCGTGGCAAAGCCGTCCCTACACATCCGGTTCAATCGTTCCAAATTGAAGAAACTAGGCCAGAGGATCGTTTGGGTGATCTGATGGCTCTAGAACCTAACCTGGCGCGTGCCAAGGTCGAACGGGATCAGCTTCACGAAACGGTGATTGACGTGACCGTCGCGGACGAGCTCGTCGGCCGTGTGGAAAAAGAGAAAGCACCGGACGCGAAAATCGCCGAAATCGGTATCGACGAAATCGAGGGTGTTGGAAGAACAGAAGTGATCGTTAACGAAGCTGAGGCTCCTTACGACGAATTCTCTAAACCCGAGACTTTCTTCGCTACGACGGGATTCGCGACGAAAATCGCTCTCGAGCAAAGCGAAATCAGGACGGAATCGCCAACCGGCGAAGTTCCGGAGGACAAACCAATTTCCAGCGTCGCACAGACCAGCCAGGTACCTCACGAGAGCGTAAACGTCGCGTTTCACGAATTGGCTGAAAAGGAGGGGCGATACAGCGAGGAGATAAAGCCGGAGGAAAAAGTAGCGAACGTTCAGTTGACGGAAGCTCGAGGTGGAGCCATGGTCCTCCAGGTGGTGACTCATGACCTTGAAAACGTTTACTCACCGGAAGAGAAGCCTCGGGACTACACGGCTCTCAGTACAGTCGAGGGCCACACGATAGCCTTGCAGTCGGAAGTCCTAGTGGAGCAGAGTGCCGGCAGGATGACCGACGAGACCCCTAAAACGGTGAAGGCCTTTGGTACCCGAGAAGCTCTCGAAGAGCTTGTTGTGGTAGAAACCAATGTCGCCGAAAGGGAGAAACCCCGACCTGATGAAACGCGGCCACAGGAACAGAGTGCCGCGATCGAGACGACGACAGTGGAAAATATCACGATAACAGAAGTGGTAACGGACCAAAGAGAGGAAGCGTTTAGACCGGATGAGGCCGTCGAAGAAAAAAGACCAACTACCGGTATCACCGCGTCCCACGAAGTTGCTCTGACACGGGAGACCGTGACGGCCAGCAACGTGGATGTCCTTTTGGAAACGATGAAACCTCGAGAAGAGAGTGCGACCTTGACGAGAAGCGGCCTCGAAATAGTCCAACAGTTCGAAACGACAACGTCCGAGAAGGAATCTCTATTGGAGGCGGAGACGAAACCGGAATCGAAACGCGTAGGGGTAACCTTCGCCGAGGCTGAACAGGGTGTTCAAGTGACAATGACACATTCGGAAGACAAGGAAGCTCCGCTAAGTGAACAGACGCGGCCAAAGACCGTCGCAGCTTCCATCGATTACGAAGTTCAACCGGTCGCTTCTAAATTCGAGATAACGAGCGACACGGGAATTAGTGACTTCGAGCCTGAAGTGCCGATCGACGCGAAGCCGCAAACGAGCCTTTTGCCCTACGAGATCGCGATTTCTGAAGAGGTTGGGACTCGTGAGACCGAAGCGCCGTTCAAGGACATAGCTCCGGGTGACCGGAAGGCCGAGCTCGCGTTTGAGATCGGTGAGAGCGTTCTCGTGTCCTCCGTCCAGCTAGTCGATACCGAGAAGATCTTGGAAGAAGCAGAAAAACCGGAAGTCAAGAGAGCAAAGTTCGACCTTGAAGGTCACGGGGTCGCGCAGTCGAGCGAAACCATACCAGAAGACGGTACGGGTCAATTCATGCCAGAAATCGTTCGACCAGCAACCGCCATCACTGATCACGTAACCCACAAAAGCCTTGTCACTTCGGTAACGTCCACGAGTGATCTCGAGACCGCCATGAACGAATTCGTCAAGCCTGAGGAAAAGATACCGGAAGTTGCTTACGAGGAGGCGAGCGTAAGTATCAACGTGACCCAAACGATCGTCTCGGATAAGGAGAAGGATTACGTCGCACCCGAGGAGCTGCCGAGTGAACGAGCGAGTGCCAGCTTCGATGCTCACCGGGTCGCTCAACTTACCATGGTGACGTCATCCTCGGGCACCGAAGAACTCATCCGCGTATCGCCGGAGTCATTCATCGCAAGCCAGGAACACGTGACCTACGAGAGCACGGTCGTACAGAGCGAAACTCTCGTTACGGAAAAAGAACGCGAGTTCACTGAAAAACCAATGATCGTCGGGAACAAGGCGAACGTGACGATTGACGATAAGGGTCACGTGACGACAATCGAGGAAGTGACGACAATCGAGCACGAGGGCCAGCTGCCAAGTGTCGAGAAACCAACGGAAAAAACAGCTGACACTGAACTGACGGGTCACGCGATCGCCGAAAAGACCGAAGTCCAGGTTGACCTGGCAATCGGAAAACTCGAAGAACAGATTCCGCAATCGGCTGCAGCTGTACCGTCACAAATTCCACTGGAGAGTATCCTGAGAACGGAGATCGAAGCGAACGAGGCTGAAGCGCCGCTAGTGGAGGACCGGAAGCCGACCCAAGCTGAAGCCGATTTCCAGGTCGTCGAAGGTCAAAGCCTCCAGGTCACTATGGTCACTTTAGAGGACAAAGAGTCAGAGTATAAACCACGAGATTTGCCGGAAACAAGAATAGCCGAGAAAGCGTTCGCGGGTGGACATTCGGTGGCTGAAACAACGGAGCACGTGGTGGATTCAAGCACGACCGAATTGCTGGAAGAAAAGCCGAGTTTATCGACCGCCGCGCTCGATCGCGTACCCTTCAATCCGCTGGAGAGCTCGCAAGTTCTTGTAGGCGAGAGTGAAGATCGTTTGATTCCTGATGTTCGCCCAGAGGATAAGGTCGCCTCGATCGACGTGGAAACCGGTAGGAGTACCATCACCGTTTCCGAGATAACAACTGGTGACGCGGAGTCTCTCTACTCGCCGGAAACTCTACCTGGTAAGAAAGTTGCGGCTTTGGGAATCGATTCGACCCACGAGATCGCTGAGACAACCTCGGTCATGATTGAGGATGCGCTAGGCAATGTCGAACGTACGAAACTCGACCGGGTGACGGCATCTTCGACCCAGGAGGTTTATCAGAGCCTCCTGGTTTCCCAGGACATCCTTCAGGATCAGGAAAAACCGTTCGAGGGAAAATTCAAGCCCGAGACGAAAGACGTGCGAGTAACGGTCGAGGAAGGGAAACGGGTGACGACGATAACGGAAATCGCTCCGGAGAGTCGGGAGGAGGAGTTTGTTGGAGAGTTCGCACCGACGAGACGAGAGGCTATCCCGGAGTTGACACCAGGAGGCGAAGTGGCGGAAAAATCGGAAATCGTTGCGAGTCTTGGAACTGGTGAGATGGAGATCGTAAAACCCGTCATGGTGATGGCTCAGGTCGGTCGCAAACCTTACGAGACTATCCAGCTGACGGAGGAGTTCCTGGGTGAGCGAGAAGAGGAGAGAATTGAGACGAAGACCCTGACGACCACGGCTCGGGTGGCTCTGGATGAGAAAACTTCGATGTTGGTCGTCGAGACAACAACGACTCAGGACGCCGAGGCCGAGCTGGTCGCACCGAGGAAACCTCGCGAAGAAACTGCCAAGCCAGGAATCGAGGGTAAGGAAGTAGCCCAGCAAAGTGAGATAACGCCGAGGGAGGATCTCGGTGAGATGACGATAACGAAGCCCGGACGAGCCGAGGCTAAAGAGACTCGCGACACCTTCGAGAGTCTAGGTGTCCGAGAAGCCGTCGTCCAGGAACTGGGCACTGATTTCACCGGTAAATTCAAGCCGGACGAAAAAAGCGCCCGTGTGACCTTCGTTGAAGGTAAGAGTGTGACGATCGATCAAGTCATCGCCCAGGATAAGGAGGGCAGCGTCACCGTGGCGAGTCGTACGGAAAGTGTCGCTGAGGTAACGTTGACCAGAGTAGGCCAGGACATTGCTCAGAAGACCGAAGTGTTCATCGATCAGAGCGTAGGCTCGGTCGAACCCTTCGAGAGCGAGCAAAGAAAAGCTCATCCGCGCCAGGATGCTCTCGAGCCCGTTATCGTCGAGGAAGCGCCTACGGCCGAGCGCGAAGACACTTTCGTTGATTATCCAAAATCTATTACGACCCAAGCCGAAGCCAAGTTTGAGGAAGGTCACGGAGTGACAATCACCGAGGTCACCTCAGCCGAGCTCGAGTCAAACCTCCAGGAGGCAAAGATTGCCGAGTCCAGAAAAGCCGAAACCACTCTGGTCACCGAACATGGCACGCTTGAAATAACCGCAGTTGAGTCGCAGCTTGACGTGCAAACTAAACGGGACGTGACTTACGACGAGCAAGTGGCAACCAGGATCCGGGACACCTTCGAGAGCATCAGCGTCAGTGAAAATCTGTTGGAAGGTGGCGAAACACCCTTCGAGGGAAAATTCGAGCCGACGACGCAAAAAGCATCCGTCGATGTTCAGAGAGTAGCGTCTCTTCAGATTTCAGAGACGACAAGCGAAGACAGAGAGGAGACCTTCGATGGCAAGCCAAAACTTGAAGGCGTCAAAGCTAAGGAGGAGTACAGTTTGTTCGAGACGGCGCAGAAGAGCGAAACCGAAGCGATTCAATCGATCGGAGAAGTTATGGAGGAGAAGAGGATCTCATCGCAGGCGATTCTCACCCAGACGACGATGGAATCTGTTATCGAAACGGTCACGGAGACGGGTGAGCGCGAGGACATTTTCGCCGATAAGTTCAGACCGGAAGAGCAGAGAGGAGTACCGAAAATAGACGGTCTGAGCACGGTGACGATAGAAGAGGTCGTTTCTACCGAGACAGAGAATATCCTAGCAGACGAGGAGAAACCCAAAGATCATCGAGCACAGCCGAACGTTAGTGGTGGCCGAGAAGTGGCTGAAACAATGGAGATCGAGACTATCGCTGATGCTCATCAATTCGAAAAATTCGAAGGACCGCAGTCGCAGAAGGGTAAACCCCGGGTGGATGAGCTCTCATCACTTATAGTTTCCCAAACGGTATCCAGCGAGACGGAGCTTGTCCTTGACAGTCCTGAAGTACCGAAAGAGAAAAGCGTCATGCCGAATTTGGAGGGACGAGAAATCGCTGAGACTACGAGTGTGGAGACAATTTCTACGGTCGAAGAGTTGACGAGACCGAGAGGTCCGGATGTGCAGAAGGGCGTCCCAGCCTTGGAGGAACATACGTCCGTCACGGTCTCGCAAATAACGTTCAATGAAACTGAACAGGATATGCCGGGACCGGAAGTGCCGGGAACGAAGACAGCTCTGCCGTCGGTGCTCGGCCGCGACATCGCACAAACGAGCCAAGTTCTGACGATGGCGAGTGCCGAGAAGCTGGAGGATGTGACGGGTCCTGAAGAACGAAGGGGCCAGGCGGTTCTCGAAGAGTTATCCTCGCTGATTGTATCCCAGACCGTGACCAGCGAAGCTGAAATATCACTGCCGGGTGAGGAGGCACCGAGTTCGAAAATAGCTGAACCTAGCCTCCAGGGTCGCGATGTGGCTGAAACATCCCAGATAGTGACATTGTCAAGTTTCGAAGAGCTCGCCGAGCACTTGAAGCCCGAAGAACAACAGGGTAAACCAGGATTGGAGGAGCACTCATCCATCACTGTTTCCCAGATCGTATCCAACGAGTCCGAAGAAACGCTCACCAGTCCAGAGACACCCAAAGGAAAGGTCGCTGAACCGCAGACAACAGGTAGAGAAATCGCCGAGTCTAGTCAGGTGACGACGTTGACAAGCACCGAAGACTTTACAGTGACGAAAATTCCCGAGGGACAACGCGGCAAAACCCATCTGGACGAGATGACCTCGATCATCGTTTCCCAAACAGTGTCGAATGAAGCCGAGGAAAGTTTACCGAGCGACGCTAAACCTGATCGAGTAATGGCCAAACCTAATCTTTCCGGCAGAGAGACAGCTGAAACCATGCAAGTTACGACGCTGACGAGCACCGGCGATCTCGACGTGACCATCTTACCCGAACAACAGAAAGGCAAGCCTCACCTGGACGAACTAACATCTCTCGTAGTTTCGCAGACACTCTCCAATGAAGCCGAAGAAGTTTTACCAAGCTTAGAAGTGCCTAGTGCCAAAACAGCCACGCCGAATCTTCTAGGCCGTGAAATAGCCGAGACGAGTGAGGTCACGATGATCTCAAGTACCGAAGAATTCGTTCGACCGAAAAAACCCGAGGAGCAACGAGGAAAAACCCAGCTGGACGAGTTCACGTCGCTCTTAGTCTCGCAAACGATTTCGAGCGAGACCGAGGAGAATCTACCGAGTGCCCAGATTCTCGGCGAAGCTACAGCCAAGCCGAAATTGTCCGGACGCGAAACAGCTGAGACTATGCAAGTGACGACTCTGTCGAGTGCTGAAGAGCTCGCGGCTCCGATAACGCCGGAACATCAAAAGGGTAAACACCAGGTGGATGAGCTAGCATCCCTCATCGTTTCGCAACCCGTCTCTAACGAGGCTGAAGACGTTCTACCGACACCGGAAGTACCCACCATCAAAACCGCTACGCCAAATCTCTTCGGTCGGGAAATCGCCCAAACTAGCGAAGTGATGACCGTCACGAGTACCGAAGAATTCCTCGAGACGAAAAAACCGGAGGAACAACGTGGTAAAACGCAGTTGGACGAATTGACATCCTTGATCGTGTCGCAAACCGTTTCCGACGAGGCAGAGGAGAGTCTACCAAGCGCTCAAGCGCCCACCGAGGCCATGGCCAAGCCGAATCTTCTCGGTAGAGAAACAGCGGAGACACTGCAGGTGACAACTCTGACGAGTGCTGAGGAGCTTCCAAAGCTGGTTGCACCTGAGGAACAAAAAGGAAAACCGTGTCTAGACGAATTGACCTCCCTCGTAGTATCGCAAGCTGTGTCCAACGAGACCGAAGACCTTTTACCAAGTCCAGAAGTACCGAGTGTCAAGACAGCAATACCCAATCTCTTTGGACGCGAAATCGCGCAAACCAGTCAAGTCACAACGGTTTCTAATGTTGAGGACCTAGTCCGGGATAAATCACCTGAGGAACAACGAGGAATAGCCCAGTTAGATGAGTTAACGTCCGTGATAGTTTCCCAAACGGTTTCCAACGAGAGCGAGGAAGCTTTACCCGGGCGCGAAGTACCTAGCGAAAAAACAGCCGAGCCGCATTTGTCGGGGCGTGACATCGCCCAAACGACACAAATTTTGACTCTTGTCAGTACCGGAGAATTCGTTGGCGACAAGAAGCCTGAAGCACAAGAAGGCAAACGAAACGTTCGGGAATTCACTTCCCTTACCATTTCTCAAGTGATATCGAACGAGCAGGAAGAAACCATGCCGAAATCAGAAATTCCCGGTGAGAGTACAGCGCGTGCGGAACTCTCGGGACGGGAAGCCGCAGAAACTCTGCAAGTTACAATGCTCTCTAGTACCGAACAATTCACCGAGGCGAGAGCACCCGAAGAGCAAATCGGCAAACAGAGCCTCGACGAACTTGCTTCCCTCAATGTTTCACAGATCGAAACCCACGAAGCCGAGGGCGTTCTACCAAGTCCGGAAGTGCCTACTGGAAGGAGCGCACAACCGAATCTGCTGGGTCGTGAAATCGCCGAAAAAAGCGAGGTGATGACGGTTACGAGCGTCGAGGCTTTGCCCCAAAGGGAAAAGCCCGAGGAACAACGCGGCATGGCAGAAGTCGAGGAGATGAGTACCGTCACGATATCCGAGGTTATATCCAACGAGACCGAGACCGAGATGCCGATCGAAGAAAAACCAAAAACGAGAAAAGCGCTGACTCAGGTATCGAGTTTCGAAGTAATCGAGACTACAGAAATTCTAACGTCCGTCAACGCTGAAGAGATGCCGGACAGAGCTGAGCCTGAAACCCAGAGGGGCAGACCGAATCTCGAGGAGCTCACCTCGGTCTTCATTTCCGAGATAACTCAAGGAGAAACGGAAAAAGAATTAGCAACACCTGAACGACCGATCGAACAAGTTGCAGAAACTAATTTGTTCGGTAGACAAGTAGCGGAAAAGTCGCAAGTACTGACGAGCACGACCAGTGAAGAATTGACGTTGGAATGGAAGCCAGAAGAGAAGAAAATATCGCCAGAGCAGATTCCCTACGAAAGTTTCCAACAGACGATTCAGCAAGCTCATGAGAGTGAGAGGGATCTGGCAACCGTGAAGAAAGCTCCCTCCGGCCAGGCAGAAATCATTTTTCAGACGTCCGAGAGCCTGCGCGTTTCCGAAGTGACGAATTTCGAAAAAGAATCGAAAGAGGTGGTGACCGGTAAAGCGAACGAGGCAAGTGCCCAACCGGACGTGATAGACCGCGGTGTCGCGACCAAAGAGGAAACACTCGCGGAGAGTGTGCCAACGGAATTCGACGTTGAAAAGCCCGAAGTGAAGAAGGCGCGTCCGGTGGACGAGGAGAAACGGGGCGTGATAGTGACCGAGCTACGCGCGAACGGCGAACAAGAGTCAGAATTACCTGAAATCGTAAAGCCCTACGCCAAAATGGCCAGTGTCTCGATCGAGAGCGAACATCTGAGCCGCGTCATCGTTGGTGAGTATAACGTACACTTTGGGGGGAGCCTGTACCTAGCGGTGTTAGCGATTCGTTGTCCAATTCTTACCATCCGTGGCGTCGTTGCATTCTCGCCAGACAACCACGCGGTCTCGCCCAAATTCCTCCTCTTGTTGACCAACCATTTTTCTTAGCGACGTAAACACGGTAGATTTTTTTTCCTCGTCGTTGTTAGAGCCTCCCACAGGTTTGTTCTGTTGTTTTTCTCGCGTCCTCTCGTTCTAAAACGGATAATATCTGCGAAGAGTGTGAAAAAAAAGTGAGACGCGTGCGGATGATGTCGGTCGAGGAAGGTCAAGGCGGTAAGTACGGGAATCTCTTGACACGCGCGTACAACCAACAGAAAACATTTGACACTTTCGAGCATACAACACTGCGCGCAAAACCGAACTTACAATGCGGCACATAAATCGGTCCAGGACACCACCGAGAAATCGTTACCGCCCCCGCCCCCCACCGCCCCACTCGTCCTGCTATAACCCAAAACATGTAGCGATAAAACAAAGCATATTAACCCGGAATTCACTATAATCGCGCATTATTACCTGATAGCGTTCTTAGTCCCACAATTCCTGCATGGATCATCCAGGATCGAGGTACTTCCGTTGAGTTCTCTCAGTATTATTGGTCGATTGAAAGGCTCTGACTTTTCGGTGAGATCATTGTATCGCACAATTGTGAGCTTTGGGAAACGAGTATATGCAAATTCGATAAAGTTTATTTTATAGTGACAGAAACTCTAAACGTACATTCCATAAATAAACAATTCGTGATCCGGACGGTGGTTTCGGAAGAAATTTGCGATGCAAAACTTCAATTTCCAGTAAGGAACAGAACATTACGTCCTTTTTTTCTGTTGTCGGTACCAAAGCCTTTTTTATTGTCCAGGATCCAGTGCGTTGATATTCTGCAAAAGATAATAAGAAAAAAATAAAGGCCGGGAAAATCCAAGATAAAAAAAGACGCGTCCGATTTAGCCATTGTAAAAATAAGTAATTGAAACAAGAGTTTTATGAATTCAGAGAAATTCCTCGATACTCGATCAGGCCAAGAATAGAAGTCAAACCAAAAAGGGCGAAAGCAAGCGGCAAACATATGACACGACACATTGAATTCACATCACAACCTTATCTGTAACATTTCAGAAACAACAGAAGCACGCGTGCAACAACATCACAGCACATTAATACACGACACAGAACACGATTTACCAGATACAGTACAACAACAGCCGGTGTCCGAATCGGACACCGAAGTCACCGAAGAGTACACGACTAAATTCAGGCGCGGTAGCAAGGACGACGAGACATCGGCAATAAAGACAAAGAGAACGATTATACGTAAGAAAAAGCCGTCCGATCAAGGAGACAACGTTGTAGTGATTGAAGAAGAGCTGGACGACGTCAAGTCTCGGCTACCGAGTATACCGAAGAAACAGTTCATGCCCATCGAGGAGATAACCGGTGACTCGGGTGTCGACGAGATAATACCTTCGCACATTGAGGAAGTCGAGGAGATGACGCCCGAAGAAGAAACTACACCAGAAGAATCTCGCGACGATATTGATGTGACTGACGTGACAGAAAGCGAGAAGACAAAACTCGATGCTCGAAGAAAACCTAAAAAAGAAAAAGACGAAAAGCCAGCGGAACGCGAGGATATTCGTGAAGAGGTGACGGTCATTCACGAGATAACGAAAAAGGGCAAGCCACGGAAGGTTACCAAAAGAAAGATCATTCGACGAAAGGGCATGAGGCAACAAGTAACTGAAGAGCAAACAGTCGAGGAAGAGGGGAAGGCACCTGTTACAACAGTTGTTGCTAAGCCTGAAGAAGAATTTGTTCCCGAAGAGACCACTAAACCACTTCCATCGGTCGACTACCACAAGCCGACCGAACGCGAAGAGATTCGAGAGGAAGTCACGGTTACTGAGGAAACTACAAAGCAAGGAACACCAAGGAAAATTACGAAGAAAAAGATCATTCGTAGAAAGGGCACGAAACAACAAGTAACGGAAGAGCAAACCGTTGAGGAAGAGGGAAAGGCACCTGTAACGACAGTTGTTCCTTCCATCAGTCGAGTACCACAAGCCAACTGACCGTGAAGAGATTCGAGAGGAAGTGACGGTTACTGAGGAAACTACAAAGCAAGGAAAACCAAGAAAAATTACGAAGAAAAAGATCATTCGTAGAAAGGGCACGAAACAACAAGTAACCGAAGAACAAATAGTTGAGGAAGAGGGCAAGGCACCCATCAGAACAGTTCAGGCTAAGCCTGAAGAAGAATTTGTTCCCGAAGAAACAACTGCACTCCTTCCGTCAGTAGAGTTCCATAAGCCGACGGAACGCGAGGAGATTCGGGAGGAAGTGACGGTCACGCATCAAACTACAAAGCAAGGAAAACCAAGAAAAGTTACGAAGAAGAAAATCATTCGGAGAAAGGGCTCGAAACAACAAATAACGGAAGAGCAAACCGTTGAGGAAGAGGGCAAGGCGCCCGTCACCACAGTTGTCGCTAAGCCCGAAGAAGAATTTGTTCCGGAAGAAATCACTGAATTCCTTCCATCGGTCGAGTACCAAAAGCCGACCGATCGCGAAGAGATTCGAGAGGAAGTGACGGTTACTGAGGAAACTACAAAGCAAGGAAACCCAAGAAGAATTACGAAGAAAAAGATCATTCGTAGAAAGGGCACCAAACAACAAGTAACCGAAGAGCAAACAGTTGAGGAAGAGGGCAAGGCACCTGTCACAACAGTTCAGGCTAAGCCTGAGGAAGAATTTGTTCCCGAAGAAACAACTGAACTCCTTCCATCAGTA
>JAPYZJ010000899.1:0-34131 GCA_030522765.1 Ophioninae sp. B BG-2022a
AAAATATGACTGAAGTTAGCCGTGCATCGTCAAAAACTTCACAGCTTTTGGTGTTGCGTACTCTTATCGGATGCGTACTCCTAGACCAGGTTACCCTATCGATCGAGCCTGCCAATCAAACATTGTAAGTAAAATTCTGAGGAAAATGTTAAGTTAAGTTGGACATATAGGTTTCATTGATATTTTAAGAGAAACATTAAGTGAAATTTTAAGAAAATTTTTTCAAGATAAATGTCAAGATATTTTCAAATAAACAATTATGAACCATTTAAACAAAATAAACATTGCAATAAAATGTTTAAGTAAACAATTTAAAGAAAAATGATAAGTAAAATTTTAAGGTAAAATTCTTTTTCAAATAAATTTTTACTCGCAGAAACAAAAAAAAGTTTCGTGGCGAAAATTCCACGAGAAAGAATTTTCAAACGAACTATCGACTTTTTTAAGTTCTGATGTTGAACCAACTTTCAAGTAAAAAGGTTTGCATTTGTTCAAAGGCATTTTCGAGGACATCAGGACTAGCGTATCGATCAGAGGGACAATTGGCTGCTAAGGTGGTCCTCGAGGTTGAAAGTCCTCAAAATAATGTTTTCCTTAATATATACATCGACCGTTCGCCCGTTTCCGACGGAAGAGAGCAATAAGAATATTCGTTTAGTTAATTTGCGTCTTGCAGTTCGTCGAGAGGGTAAGTGAGAAAGAGAGAGAGCGACTTCCGCAGTGGCTGATTTCATTTTACATTAATATTGTTTTCTTTTTTCCATCTACCTCTCTATCTCTCTTCCAGCTTCATCTTTTCCATCGTCTTCCAACGTGATAACTCGATCCACCATGTCGTCTCTAACGTCGTCGGAAACTAAAGAAATTAAGGAGAGCAACCCTCGAAATTTTTCTTCCGTTTGAACGAATCTCGCTTCTTCTTTATTAGGCTCTTCCCCCCTCGGTCTCTCCCCCTCTCTCTTACTCGCGTTACTGAATTATGAATTATGAGTACAAAGCATAACTTTTCTGTTCTGCCCTTTACTCAAAGGTTTTCGAACTCCCTTTATTGATAGTGAGACTCGGCTTTTTTATTTGCTTGGATTCCCTTATATTTTATTCAGATTTTACTTCTATGCTTGCTTATTTAATTTGCTATTTTAATAAGCTGAATTTTAGTTCACTTAATATTCTCTAATTTCTTTATTTATACGCATCTAATCTGTTTGTATTCTTTTCTTTATTTTATATTCCTTCCTTTTTTTCTTCATTTGTTTATAGTATTTCTACTGGTATGATTTTGTTTATATTCTTTTTGTTTTCCTTTTTTCTTATGTATTTCCTTGTTTTGTACGAGAGTTCTAGGGCATAATAAATCATATCAATCAAACAATCAATCTCTCTCTCTCTCCACTCGAGGTTTTCTATTATTTTGTTATTATAATATTTTTTTATCTATATATTTATAAATTTTTTTTTTAACTGCACTTCGTTTATTTGCTCGACAGATTCTGGAGCGTAGATGATAAACATATATCATTATCATCATCATCATCTATCTCTCGCTCTCTCTCTCTCTCCCTTTTTGGTCAATTTTTTACTTATTTTTAACTCTTCTGTATCATCTTTAATTTATTTATAATCTAGGTTTAATCTTAGTTTAAGTTAGACTAAGTTACCCTATTTCCTCCTGCTCTTAAATCTTTTGTTATCTTTTATACTCATTTATAACATCGGTTGTTTCATTTTTGCCCTTTTGGTGCGCTTGGGCATAATAGAGAGTAATCAATTAATCAATCGATCTCTCACTTTTGTATTATTACTGTTTTATTATGGTTTATTTTATATGTATATTTTGTCGTTTTCTGCATTATCGACATTACTATCATTGTATTACTTTCTTATTGTTAATTTCTACATTTTTTCTATAACTTGTCAATTTTTTATTAATATAATGTTGCCGGATAGGTATACTAGGGCACAATAAACTTTATCATCATCATCATCGCTATCTGTTCCTCTCTCTTTCATAAAATCTGTTTTTTTTCTATCAAGGTTAAAAATTGATTGGCTTCTTTCGTTTAGCTTCGATACGTTTTCGATTTTTCTCTTTGCTTTTAAGCAGCTTGTTTCATGATCGAACGTTATTGATTATGTCTGTATCCAAAGGGGGTCCTTCGAAGAATCACGCGAAGTTTGCCCGGCGATACAAAGCGTAACGTTAAGTGGAAAAAGTGTCGAGTAGTTTATCCGACAATGCTTCTGAGGATGTCAGAATGGCGGAGGGGTCGAGGATTGTGGGAGGGGAGAGGTCAAATCGAGAAAATTGACGACAGGAAAAATTAAACGATTCCCCAAGAGGCAAGAAAGAAGCGAATCAATTTCTAAACTCTCGTCCACTCTAAGATCTCGTATAGGTGTATGCATTTATTCGAGGATGTGTACGTTCGTGTATCGAGGCAGGAGAGCTTCTTTTATATACGCACAGTCCCGTGTAAACCAATTTCAGGCAATTTCTCGCCAAGAATAGCCCCTCCTCGAGACTTCTGAATTGACCCGACGAGAGCACCGATTTTCAATACGAGGAAATAGGCGAAAAAAAATTGTGAATACGAGCTCAAGTAGGGACGTCAAAAGTGAGGTTATGCGAAATTGAAGGTTGGCGACCTTGAAGGTTATGAAAAACACTCGAAAAATCAAAAATTATTTTCTCTTTGTACTTTTATTTTCTATGATTAATTACAAATAAATGAACCGCAAAGATGAAAAATTAAAAATGATTTTTTCAATATCCATCGATAAATACTTTGAAAATCTGTGTGCAATGAAATTGATATATTTATACAATTTTTTTTTATCAAAAAAAGTTGGATGAAAACGAACAAATACTTTATGAAATAACAATCCTGAAAGTTCTTCTTTTTTCACCGTTGTCTCTCACTACCCTTAAAAAAATGGGTCAATTTTTAAATCGATTTTGAAAAATAGTTATTTTTTTTCGTTAAAATTCTTGTAAACTTCGCAAAGGGAAAAAACGAAATCGTGGCGCCTCGTCTCATTCAATCCCACGGGAATTTGCAGCGGTGGATTTTTTTTTCATCTCGGAGTGTATTTTCATTGTCGGGAGAGGGAAAACACAGTAGCTCGGCTGGTAAGGTCCGAAGTAAAATTAGTCGATCCAGGGTGGATTCTCGGGGGAAAAGAGATTCCCTGGTCACCCCCAAACCCTAACGCGGTTCTAACTATCAATGTGTTTTCATATGTATATACGGACAGACACCTTGATATACATGAACGCAGCACGGATCCCGTGAAGCTCTCCAGCACGATATTACTCGTTCCAACAACAGTCCCTTTTCAATGTTCCGAGTTCTCGAAGTGTCAAATTCAATAAACTCCGACCCGATCCTCTCTCGCGTTCCTTCCTCTCTTTTGTTTTCGTATAACAATAATAAGATCGCGAATTGGCGGTGTTTCTCCACGGGCCTCGCTGCGTCTGATATCAATCCCCGGAGATCGCGAGGAGATTGCATCTTGCGATACAGTATCTCGATTCGGAAATCGTCGAGTGAATTATTCAATGTCAGGTCAAATGCGATATGCTCTTTATGGCTGTTATTAATTTTTATGACAAAACAAGCTGTGGCTGATAATAATTTTTACGACAAACTAATTTTTATGATCAGTATCGTTGTTAGATTACGAAAAATGATTATTAAAGTTATTATCTAATAACAGTGCTGATAAGAAAAGGTCTGGATAAAAAAATTAATTAGTAATAGTGCTATTAATATTTGTTCCTGAAAACGCTTTAAATAATAATGTTTACTTATGAAAATAATTGTTAGCAGCAACATTACTATATAACAATGATTTTTAAAATGAAAATATTGTTTATTGGTACTATTATGAGATAATCATTATTGAAATATTATTAAATAGTAATTTTTAAAGAACTTTTAGGCATTTCGGATAAAAAATTATTATGTGATAATAATTCTTTTCGATTCGCTAATTATTATTGAAATCTAAAACTAAATTTGCATTTGCAAGTGAATTTTGTTGGAGATTGAGAACATTATTTAAATATCGCTAATTTACATATGGAGCCATATTTTTCGATACCTTTATCGATAATTTTTCGATTACATTGATAATGTTTGCAAAATTTGTATTATTAAAAATCGAGGAGTCGATGAAACGGAGAATCGAGGTTGATTAATTTGTAACGAATAGAATTATTGTTCAAACTAAAAACGTCCACCTAAAAACGTCGTTCAACCTAAAAATCATTGAAGCCCAAAACGTTACAAAAATTGAAATAACGCACTCTCTTATCGATCAATTATTTCTTTGATAATTTTTACACAAAATAGATATTTTTTTTGAAGGCTGAAGGATTGAAAAAATAAATGTTGCGCTTTATTGCGTGACCTATAAATATACTGAAAAAAGAATTTTTCGCTTATCCCTGTTTTTTTCTTATTCTGTAATTCATTACAAAATAATGTTTTTTAACATCCATTATTCTACGTGTACGTATTGAGCAAATGGCGTACTCGAACGTACACATCAAATAATTGACTCGATCTTAGCCTCTCACGTAATTTGCAACGCTCAACTAAGCGTCGCGATTTTTTACGGTTTGAATTTATTTCTTTAGACTTTTATCATTGTGGATTTCCAATTGCATTACCAGTGCTGAAAATTCTGTATCACTTCATTTTCTACAATTTTCATTTCGTTTCTTTGTAAATATTCAAAGTACCGAAATAGTTGTTCGTATCTTCATCGAAAATTAACAACAATTTCGTCGGCATTGATAATACAAGTGAACATTTACAATGACGAAAGACTAAAGTAATGAAATCGGACTAAAAAAAAAGAACGAATCGAAACGTTTATGTGGCCGTGTCAAATTACGAGAGTCAAGTTGTTGAGATCGACTTAATTATTTGCTCAACGTGTACGCTCGGGTACACCATTTGCTCACTACGTACTCACAGAATAATGGATGTTAAAATAAAAAATTATTTTGAAATGAATTACAGAGTAAAAAAAAGAAGAAGAATAAACAAAGAATCCTTTTTTTCAGAGTAACGAGCGGTGCCTATCTCCGTCGAGAGTGAATAGAATAAAGCGAGGGACGTATATAGAGCGCTGGAGGTAACAATTATATCCCCCTCCTCCCCCCTCTCGATCCACCACATTTTCGTCCCCATCTCATTCACTGCGCTCTCTGTCTCCCTCTCCCGCCGGTTTTCTGCTCCCTCTCCGAAGGGGTAACGAGCCGCTGTGCTTATTATCCCGTTATTACGGCATCAAGAAGCACAGAGGCCAAAGAGAGTGAGCGAGCCATGGCGAGCTCGTGCAGCCAGTAAATTCCCCGCCTTGCTTTTCCATGCATACCGTTCGTTCATAAACTTTAAAGATATCTAGACGCCGATACTTCAATGGCTTGCATTTTCCTTTCCCTCTCTCTCTCTCTCTCTCTCAGTCTCGCTCTTTCTCTATCCTTTTTTTTCCAACGCACAAGACTACAGTTAAGAACTTAATTATTTTTATTTTCGAAAAAAATGAAATACCTTCCTTGATATACAAAAAAGACTTATTTTTAAAAATAAATAATCGTTTTGCATTAAAAAAGAAATTTCATCTAAAGCAAAATTCTTCAAAGTCATTTAAAGAATTGATTTACATTATTAAAAGAATGAATGAGAATTCATTCATTTAAATGCTTTTTATGAAGGAATGAATGTTTTGAATTGTTTTCTTTTGAGTGATCCAATATTTTATACTAATTAAGGTTAACGATCATTAGACTCGCATTTTTTCAAATTATAGTTATATATTGTAGATTAATTTATTATCTAAATCAATGTATTATTTATACTAATTAATGTTTTAAGATAATTCATTTCTGTAAGTAAGCAATCGTGTTTGTATTTTTTGGTTCATTTGATTGATTGCTTTCATTAATTAAGATTAACGATTTGCTGAGTTCACTTTTTTCAAACAACTTCTCAATGTTTTTTTATTAATTCATTTTTCTAACTGATCATTCGTTTTTGTTGATTTATATTTTAATGAAATGATTCATATGAATGAAAAATTAATTTTTAGATTGATTAAGTCAGCCATCTTTTTCATGATTTAGTTAAAAGAAAGAATGTTATCTTCGATCATTATTTACATTATTCGATTAATAAATTTCGTTGAATTAATTCCGTTTCACTTAGTTAAATGTTTAAAAATCAATTTCTATTCGTATTGATTGATATTTCAAATTTATCAATTTTATATTCCTCGAATTATTCCAAGGCACGTAATTACTCGTTTTTTTCACGTGAATTCATTTTGACCAACATTTCTTATTCAAACAGTTCGCAACGAAAGTCGAAAATGAAGCTTCCAGCCTCGTCAAACCACGATATCCATCACATTAGCATCAACATTATCCCAAAATATAACTGACAGGAAAAGCTACTGAAATACAATTCAATAATTAAGATCCAATTTTATAATATTTTTATAAATTCCTTCTCACCGAAATTTCTTTTTCCCCATCAAAAGAGACTCGTGAAATAACAAAATCAACGGAATCATTAAAACCCGAAAGAGAAAAAAAAACAAAACTACTAGTCGAATCTTTCTTGCGTCCCGAATTTCCTTGAGCCTCGTAACAGCTGATCCGTAAGAATAAATAGGACAAAAATACGTATGTGTACCCGTATACGTACATTATATCCTGAGTACTCAATTACGTAGTGTATTATCCTTGTAATAAAAGACCGGATTGGCGAGCTCACGCGATACGATCGCTCGGCTCGCGTTTACGCAAAAAAATGGATGACCAGCCGAAATGTAAGAGTCTCTCTTGTATTACATTTCTCATGTGTGTACCTCGCGCGTACATGAAACTCAACGAATCCACGAAACGTCGTTGCTCGTGTTGGTAACTCATTAAGGCCGCTATCTTTTATCGTGACTCCCGATTAATTTCACGTTCTAACGTACGTAACATGGCTGCTTGTTTTCCACCTATTTGTACATGAACATAATTTATACATAGGGTGACCGGTAATTCGATCGATTTCTTCGAGGGGTAAATCCGGAGGTCATTCGAATCCAATTTATCCCCATGGGCTCGGAGTAAAAATATTAGTAATCGGTTTCACGATTCTTTAGAAATTCTCAAGTTTCGTCATAAAAAACGAATCAATTCAAACAGAAATACTTCACTTTGAATATTTAAGTGACACTTTCCTGAAAAGTGACGAATTAATTACTTCTTTTTTTTTAATGCAAGTACGAAATTGAAATAATCTCAGTTATAATAAAACATTAATAAATCATAAATAATCTCAGAGATAATTATTGTTTCTGAGATTATGCGAATTTTGGGCATGCATTTTTTAAAAATGAAGTCATTTGTTTGTTTACTTTGGGAAAATATTAATTGAATACTCAGAGAAAAAGAGAGTATTTTAAAAAAATTACTTTTTTTCTGTGAAAATCAATAAAAAATCTGAAAAATCAATGAAAAATCTAAAAAATCAATTGAAAACCTGAAACATCAATCAATAAAAATCAAATTTCTGTAAAACCATCATAACTCAGTAACTGCTTGATTAGTATCCCTAATTGATCGAGCTTAATTTCATTCAAATAACCTTTCCGATTACTTAAAATAAAATATTCTCAACTGGGGGTAAAAATTGAATAGTTACTGCCTTATAATCATTATAACTCATTATAATCGTTTTGCGATTTTTATAAAATTTCAGGCTGTCACGAAAAACAAATAATTTTAAAAAAGAATACTCCATTCCGAATCAATTGATACTCTTATGATTGCTAAAAAATGCTGATATTAGAAAAAGAAATGTATGCCTGAAATTCACATAATTTCAGAACTAAAGTATTTGCCATTTAAGACCTTTAATTTCGAAGATTATACTAATTTCGGGTAAGAATTTGTCTTCAATGCCGTCATCCAATTGTTAATATTCAGAAGAGTACCAATTGAATTTTCTGAATGGCATCTATCTTTCAAAAATATGTTTTTGTTGACTGAAAATTTTGGGAAAATCGTAGAACCATCATGACTCATTAACGATTCAATTTTGACGCTTGGTCGATGGGGATTCGATTTATTCAAATTTCAAATAGATTTATCGGTCACCCTGTATATATATGTCCACCAATGACTGTGAACCGATCCAATCGCGAGGACTTTCGCTTTGCTCTCGTACGTTAGATAAACGTAACGTGTAGACGTTCTCGGCTTTAGGCCCGTCTCACCTGCGACGACTCGCCAATGCCAAAATATTCATCGGATATTCCGAGAAAAAAAACGAAAGATAAAAACGAACCAAACCGTCTTTTTTCACTCGAGGTTTGTCTCTGCCAGAAATTCGACGCGAAAAATATAATCGACAAGCGGAAGGAGAAGGCGACGACCACCGCGACGAGCCTCGAACCGGTCCGTTTATTTCGCTCGAACGGCGCGCGGTTACTATTGATATCTAATACAATATATATCGGTGGCTTCTGATCTTCTCGTGTACAAAAATATCGTGTGTTGGTGTTTCTTTTTTCCTTTTGGAATCGGCGACCGTGTAAAGTTCGCGATATCGTTTCGAAGCTAAAAAAAAACAAGACCCGCGTTGAAAATTAATTCTTGGTTTTGTTGTAATAACAAAAATGATATAATATGAAATAAATAATAACAATAATGGTATAGGTTTGATAATTATGATGATATCAATATTGATAATAGTTTCTGTTATTGCTTGATTTATTTATTATCATTATTGTTACATATTTGAAAAATCATTAATATCCGTAGAATTTTTAACCTAGCTTTTTAGAATGTTGGCAATTATGGAAAAGAGATAACAGTTCTCTGTTTAGGAATAATATGTTTCTGTTGAATAACCTTGTTTGTACTCTGTACCGTTTGAAAATTGGTGCAATTGCTATACTGTTTGAAAAGAGGCGGTACTAGAGAAATTTTCACTTTTTGCCAATTTTTTTATGTCGACACAAAATACTCTGAAAAAAAATGAATTAATTCTGTTCGCGAAATTGAGGATGGTCGAATCGACCACAAAAGTTAGTCAAAAATAGGGGAATAGTGAATTTACTGGTTTACTGGTTAATCATTGATCATTTCATAAATTAACTGCCAATCGCGAATCCGCAATTTATTTAGTCGAAACTTGGCCCAAGCAATTGCTCGATCCTATATTACTTAGTAAAAATTGTAATTAATTGTCGTGCATTATTAGTCTATCAAGAACTACAATTCCTTAAATTTTCAACAATTTTCATGATGTTTTAGTATGCATCCAGTATTACCCTAAATTAACTGTGTTACAGGAAAAAAAGAAGAGAAAAAGGAGGGAAGAAAAAAATTCAGGCTGGCAGAAAAACAGCACGATTTCTTTCGCAAGGATAATTAGGGTCGCGATCTTAAGTATGAGTGGGGAATACGTGCACGGCTACGCGGAGCACTATGTGTGCGATATATAAACGAGGGTGGATGTGCGATTGCGATAATGCAATGGAGCAGTACTTGGAGGCTCTGAGGAGGCGAGAAACGGAAGGAGAAGAGATTGCGCGAACGCTGCACCTTCTCCGTTCGCACTTACGTTCACCTAAATTCGTAACACACATTCTAGAAGTTCTGCAATATCTTATAAGTACCTTCACATTTTATAAAATCGTAGAGTTAATAAATTCCTTTCTTTCAGACAAAAAGTTAATCGGTAAGGTTAGGGAGGTTCGGGAGCGATGTTTTGGAGGGTGTATATTTCTTAATTATATTGACTGGTTTTTTGGAAGTTGAAATTAAAAATATGGGTTTTTTGTACTCCGTAGGGCCTTAACTTTAATTGGCAAAACAAATTTTGAAGAAATTCAAAACATTGATCGAGATATAAGTCTTCCTGTCAAGAGTCCTGTAAATCAAATTGTAAAAGTTGGAGTACGATGCTGAAACGATGTTAATAATTTTTCGATATTTCAACGGTCTTTTGTAATATTGGCATTAAAAAAAGAGACTTTTTGCATTTTGGAAATTTTGTAACTTGGTAACAAAAATGTTAAAGAGATTTAAAAAACTGATTGAGCTATGATAATTTATGTTTAAAGACCGGAACCCATTTCTTATTTCAATTCATATTTCTTTACGTTTCAAGCCATCATTTTAAAAATATGTTTACTTATTTATTCATAACGAACAAATGACATAATCTTCATGCCTTAATCCTTAAAATATAATATTCTTAAAAGTCCTTGAGAGACCTTTATATTATGTGATTAATAATATAAATAATTGATATATGGTATTCCCTGATAGGGCATTTGTAGTATGTGTTAATAATATTATATATGGTGTAAAATACCATATATACCACGTATATCGTCTTATTCAAACATATGTATGGGTTTATTAACCACATAATATAATTGTCTTCTCAGGAATGTTTCCCTATGCACCAAACCAACCATAAACACTTTTTTTATCGTAGTTACACGGGAAAAAAACGTCCTTTCCTGTCAATCCGGTTTACAGCGATTACATTATCGTAGCTGGTTTCCTCGTCTAGTAAGAAATCCAAAGAATAATATAAGTCTACGTATGCAACCCGCAAATTTGTCGGAACGTACCATCGCGTGAAACCAGACAGGATACAATGCACGTTCGTTAGACGCAAGACTGTAAAAGTCAGATCTTCATTTTCTTCCACATACACTTGCGCACTTTCATTCCAGAAATGGCTCGTTACACTCTCTTTTGGCAACTTCTCGCTCGATGTTACAAGTCAAGACTTTTTGCGACATCAGCTAGAATCGCTGTAAATCGAATTTGACACGTATGAGTAGATATCAGCACATCTGCCTGTTTTCGGCAGGTGATAATTTTTTTTTCGTAATTTCGAGCGTTTTGTAATTTTTTCGTAATTTTGAAATTTTTGAGAAAAATTTATTGATCGTTCTCGACGGATTCTTATAACATAACCTTTGAAGACCATCTGTGGAAATTTCAAGTCTGTTCCGAAACACAACAAACCCAAACAACTAAACCGATGTGCTCTGACTTTCACATGTGAAAGTTAGAGCAGATCGGTTTAGTTGTTTTTGAGATATTTCGGTGACCGATTCTGAAAAATTAATTTTGAGGGAAAACGCGTTCAATGATTAAAAACACCTATATCGATTTTTCAACGAACAGACTTGGAAAACTGCCTTTTGATCGAAGGTTTTTTTTCAATGCATACTTTTTTTATATCAAGGAAAATAGAGTTTTTTTCACCGTAATTTCGACGATCACTTTCGATCGACGACCTGTTTTAAAAAAATCATTATTTTATTGAATCCTTCGATTAAAGACTAGATATAATGCATAAACTAAATTCATTTAATTTTCGTGCAAATTACTGTATCTCCGTTGATTATAAATATTTCCCAATCAAAGAATCCTCAAAGATACTTGAAATTCTACCTTTTACTATGAAAAAAAGTTAAAAACCTCGACTCATTTCCTAAAAACAGGAAAATCACGAAAAAAAACCTCGTTTTTCCGCCGGCGAATTAGGTGTAACACGATCATGATCTTTTGATCATGTTGATTTTGAGGACATATGGGAGGGGAGGGGTTGGTTATCGAACTCGTATATCCGCATTCAAAATAATCTTTCCTCATGAATACACGCATCGACTCGAATTTGTGTTGGTATAAGAAAGCACCTGTCTCTTCCTCCCTGTTTTGCTTCTTCACGCTTCGAGATAAGGCGTGTCGTCAGCGATTCTATGGGCGCATCGTCGTTTTGCATTTCTTCATCGACTATTTATTTTCGCCGTGTGAGTGTATATACAGGGTGGGCTGTAAAGAGAGGTCGAAAAATATTTTCTTTTTCTTTTTTTTAAATAAAATCTGTTTAAGCTTTCGAATCAAAATACTTTTATTCTTTTTTACAAACTTACATTTTCAGCGACTGTTTTTTTTCATTCGTTATCGTCACGAAATGCTCGATTGAGGAATAAACGAATGACCATCGGAAACCCAAAGTATCAACCTGGGACAATGGGGTTTTGTTGAAAAATTGAAAGTTTAATAAACGTTTAAAAAATTGTTTGCGATACTTAATCACTTAAATTCTGACGATAAAGAAAGTACTTGTGGGGTAAATGGGACGCCATTATTTTTGGTAACTTATAAGAAGAAAATACGTACACAAAAGACACGAAAAAGATGAGAATTTAAAATTAAATAAGATAATATACGATCTTAATCTTTTATCTAATTCTCTGAGATATACTATAATTATTTTATCTTAGTCTATAAGATAAGCTATAACCTAATCATTTTTCTTATTCTATTAGATAATACTAAAACTATAACACTTCATTGTAATCTTAAGATTAAATATAATATAAAATGACAAATATACGACAAAACTGATAAATAGTCTAATCCTCTTTAGAAAAAGGGGAAAGAAGAATAGGATATAAATACGATATTTTTTTCCTCCTTCAAATCTTTTTGGGGTTACCCTGTATATGGGTAAAGTGTATAATAATGTTACATAACCTTAAGGGTTTCCGAGTCTCGTTTAACGCCCTCACATCTCTTTTATTTAACTGATGTTTTTAACCGTCCGGTCAATGATCAGGTACCCGGGTATCCATCATTTCAGCTTTGCAGATAGAATTTATTAACTTTTTCTTTAAAAAACTGTATAACCGTCTGGATCCCCGAAATTTAAGTAGTTTGAAACCCAATTTCTGGCAAATTTTTTTATAATGAATTATTTAATAATAGTTATTAACTCTCAAATTTTACACCTCCTTCATTCAATAACCAGGCACCCGGGTACCCACTGAAGTTATTATGCATGAATGTCGGGCTTATACACATTAAAGAGACTGTCTATTAAAGTATTGAGGTAATTTGACTTTTAAATAAATAATGAACAATATCGTTTACGAAGGCGGTATCAAGTCTGATAGTTAATAACTATTATTAAATAATTGACTATAAAAAAATTTAACAAAAATTGGTTTTCAAACTACATAAATTTCGAGGATCCGGACGGTTATACAGTTTTTTAAAGAAAAAGTTAATAAATTCTATCTGCAAAGCTGAAATGGATACCCGGGTACCTAGTCATTGACCGGACGGTTAAACTGAACAACAGTCAATCCTTCGAACTCATTTCGCGTTTTTTTGTGTCCAAAATCCAAAGAAGTCTATCATTTATTGTTTCTCTTTCTCGACTTTCTGCAAGTTAGCTCAACTTCAGCGTAAGAAGTGTTTATTTTTAGAGGACTAGTATTCGGAAAGGTAAGCTACATGTCTACTTTCCAATGTTTTTCAAAGTAGATTAACAAATTTTTTATGGTCATCGTTTTATTTAAAAAAATGCTTTGAAATAAAACTTTAATTCAACTAAGTTTTGCAATAACATTTTTTTTCATTTAAATGGTTCGAGATAAAATTTTATTTCAACTAAGATTTTTACTAAACTTTTTTTTCAACAAAATGTTGTAAAGTAAAACTGTAATTCAATTAAGTTTTTTATCAAAACTTTTTTCAATAAATCGTTGTAAAGTAAAATCCTGATTGAAATAAGATTTTCATTAAAGCGTTTTTGGAAATAATGATCTCAAGTCAAAATACAAAGAAGCAATAACTAATTTTCCCAAGTGGTTCTAAAAAAAAGAAGAAAATGAAAGCTCGCTGAATTTTTATTTTGAACGAACTCCAAGTCCTAGGAAACTGTGACGTCAGTCCGTGGGCAAATTATCAAGAAATTTAATCTTCGTCAACGGCTTTTCAGTTTCGATATTTTTGGTTTTTTGTTTTCTCGAGTCGTACGTCGTTCTAAGTTACGGAGGTGTACTTAGCATACGGTTCCTTCGGGGTGTCATTCGTAAATTTTCGTTTTGTTTTGTTTTTGCATTGCAATACATCAACGGAACGATGACGACGAGAACGATGCGCAACGACGATAATCGTAAATTGGATTATAATTCGCGTAGCCTATAAGTCACGCTCGTCACCGCTCGGACGCGCGCGCGCACGAGTGTGCAAAATGCTTGTAGATTTCGAGCCCTGTATTATAACGACGTACACGTACGTAATATATGACTTTTGTTGCAAAGTAATGTCAGCGCAGAACTAAAGACCCCTGGACCTTGTGTTTATTGTTATTATTATTGTTTCTTTTCTTTTTTTATACATTACGTTTTTTTTTTGTTTTATTTACGGCTTATCATTTTTCAATCCGTCGACTTTGCCGTTCCTTCTTCAACCCTTCCTTGAAGACCTCCCCACATCTGTCTCCCCTCCTTTCCCACATCGTCACCCCCGTCCGCCAATTATTTAGTAATTGAATGCGTGCGCGCGTGTGCGAGTGTAACGAGAGAGGAACAAGCCGACAGTCATCGTTTAAATTATCATTGCCGTTCTCCATATCCGGCCGGAGTCTCATATTCCTCGAGCACCAAGCCTCCCGGACATTTTCTTTTTCAACGTGTTCCTCCTTCGAATTGTTTATCGCTGGGACCAACGCGAGCCATCCGTCGTCGCGGATCCACGTCGTTTCTCAATTATTTTTACGTACCTACGCCTCCTTAATAAAGGTTTTCTCTTTCCTAATCGGGAATTTGTACTGTTCGCGAGAACGATCGTGGTCCGCAACCTTACTCAGGACTGAGAGCAGTGAGGATGAGAAGATTTTTTTCAATGATTGATTTCAAGATTTTTTGTTCATTTCTGAGATTTCTTTTTCAGTTGCAAGATTTTTCAAGTTTTTCATGTATTTTTGGATAATTAAAATATCCCTTTCCGGGCGATGATCTTGAACTTCAGTTTTTGAAGTTTTCGAAGTTTTTTGACTTTGTTTATAAACGTTAATGGGAGTTGTGACAGTCGCATTCTCAATGCTTCGAATTCGAAGTCCTTTCTTTATCAACCACTTGAACTTATTCGAGTTTGTTTATAAACATTATCGAGAATCTTGGAACCTGCATTCTCAATGTTTGAATTTCGAAGTCCTTTCGTGATCAACCATACGTTTCGAGTAACGAGACGAGTTTTATTAGTGGAGATTGCTCACCAGTGACGAAGGACGAACGAAAGGTATTTATAATTTCAGATAGATCGGTCAAATAGCGGTGAACCGATGGAAAACGACGAGATGCACCGCTGGGAAAAGGAGCTCGAGAAACCGGCAACCTCGTTACGTTGGAACTCGCGAGACGTAGACTTTTAATAAATAGCTCGAAGCGTGACTCCAATATTTTTGACAAGTTAATCATGGCCCGTTTCTCTCTCTATCTCATTGGGGTATGGGCTTGTGTATTTGGAGCCGACCGGCTCGTCCCTGGCTGGCTAATCCCTGGGGAAGACTTGCCTGTGCGCCGTGAGAGTTCCGGCCCTTTTTTCTTTTCATTTTCATTTTTTTTTCTTTTTTTGAGCGCCGCTTCACAATCGAGGTATAATATCGTGGATGAATCCACAAAAAAAGCAAGCATTTATGCAAATGCAGGGGCATTTCATGGTTACACCTTGCACCGATCGAGTCTTCTTCGTAACGCACGCCGCCATCTTTATTGCCTCGGCGTCTCGATGACTCGACGCAATCGTGAGTGCTGAGTCAAAGACGAAAAACTATCGATACCTTCTCGATCGATCGAGGGGCTGGGCTACCGTGAACATTTCGAAAAAAAATCAGTCCTCGCTTCAAGCTGGACAAATTTAAGGGAAAGACTAAACTGCAGGAATCATCGACCGAAGGTAAACGTATGATCATATCGACGGAACTGATTGGAACGTCGCGAAAGTGTTTTCGAAGAAACCGCTTTTCAAAATGTTTTTCCAAAAAATCATTTTCAAATCGGTCGTTCTCTTCTTCATATTCTTTTTCCTCTTTTTCCATAGTACACGCAAAAATCGAAAAAAAAACTCTCTTGAAAGCAACTCTGAAAAAACGTAGGGCCTTTTGAGTTCTCCATCGGCGGAAAATTTATTAAAACATTACGGAAATTTAATTAATTTATAAATTCAATTAAAATTGAAATTAAATAATATTTTTTAATTCTTATTTCGGCAAAGTATCTTGACTTTTATAAAAATCTAGGATTCTTAGCTTTTCGTTCTGACCGAAATTTCTCTCCTCCCTTCCGTCGATACCAATACGTCGTCGTGCAAAATTGGTGTGTGTATCTCGTACGAAATTTTGATTTTCCCTCGTGTTTGTACATCTTATTGGAGAGGTAGGGGAGGGGGGGGGGGGCGAAGCTCTATCGTTCTAATGTACTTTGCAGGATATTCCATAGTGCTAGGGAGAAGGGTGCACAAAAGGGCGTGGGATTAATCCAAATGGTAATCCTTGTTGCAGGAGCGTGGTAATGCCAAAGATCGTCTGGGTCTGTGCACACACTCGTTCGAATCTGATGCGAGTCTGTTTTTACAACGGTTAAAGGAGGCGAGCGAAAAAAAAAAGAAAATAACCAAATCCTAATATACCAACACCCACACGTGTACACACACATCCAGGCAGACCGTACCGAGAGACTTTTAACGTCCTCACTTGTTCCTCGTGTTTGCTCGTCTCGTTTGATCTGCGCCAGGCAGCGCCTCTGCATACACTTCATTTGATACATTTATTCGGCTGCATGGTTGCACACGCGAAACCTTTCGAGACGCTGGTGACAACGAGCGGGAGAGGGGGGGGTTCAGAGGGAGAGAGATAGGGATGACGATGACGAAGATTGATTTTGTGCCATAAATATGATGATTATTTATTTTATTTTGTGTTTACGCCAAGAGAGGGAGAGAGAGCGATTGATTAATTTAATGAATTGATTTATTGATTAATTAGTTTATTATGCGCTAATTGACTTTGGATCAAATTCAGATTTGTAACAGAAGAAAGATAGTTAAAAAATGTATTTTTGATAAATATATTTATGATAAATGTATTTTTTTTAAGTATGGGGGAAACAAAATAAATAGTGGCAATATACAGAACACAACAAAGATCTTTTCTGAGTAATAGCAAGATAAAGTAATGAAAATATAAAAAATGAGAACCAAATAAATTGTAAGAATAATTTTTATTTTTCAAATTGAAATTGTTCAAAATGTAAAAAAATATTCCTCAATAGCAACAATATAAAGAAATCGTAACTGAATACAGAGAAATAAGACCAGAAACATAACAAAATTATAGTTACTAAAGATAAATAAAATAAAACAACCAACGACACAAGTGAAGTAAACAAAGGTTACCAGTAACTAAAGTAATTGGTATATGTGATATAACTAGATAGAACTAATATATTGCAGGCAATCGTATAAGGCAATAGAAACCAAAACAAAGGGAAACAATCCGCCAACTCTACCGGAAATCGCACCAGTCAATCTCAGGCATTTTCAAATTTCTTCAACAAATTAAGCGATAGAGAACTGCCATGGATGCTAAAAATCAGCAACCAGCAAAATCAGAGATAGAGAGAGAGAAGCTTTTTTTTGCGGCGCTTATTCCGGAGGAATAGCCCGATTGCCAGAAGAGACGATTGCACTCGTCTCACGTTTTTGGCCAGGTGAGCCATCAGGATTACTTAAAAAAAAAAATCGGGTACGAAGGAGAGAAATGGAAAAGAACGGCACAGAGAAAGAAAGGGAGAGAGAGAGCGTAACGCACATAGTGCGTCTCCCAGTGACGTGTGAAAAATTTGAGGTACCAGTAATGAGGTGGCGGGCACAAAAGGACCCGCGAAACAGACACAGAGAGAGAAAGATACAGAGAGAAAGAGAGAGCAAGAGAGATGGAGTGGAGTTCTGAGCAGAAAACCACCGACCATTCGTCGGCAGCCACTGTCATTTGTTCTCGGTGGATTCAGAACGATTTGTCCGCTGGTCCGACACTGAAACAGCGATATATATGATAGCTAGGAGTGAGCTTGAAGTGAGTACCTATATATTCCTTTTTGTGCCTTCTTTTGTGTTACCATTCCCCATATCGTCGCCTCTTATATTCCTCTTTCCCCCACCTTCCCCGCTCTCTTTCTCTCTCTCCGTCTCTTTCTCTCTTTCACCCTATTCCAGCAAGATGCTGTGCCCACGTCAAAACAGTATTGTACGGTGCTAACGACTCATCGTCTATCTTGCGAGAGAAGGCTTGCTCATCTCATCCAGTTCTCATAGAGGGTAACTCCTGCCAATATGTATCTTCCTGTCTCACCGGTGCCTAATACATTTGTCACGAGGTGAGACACAACCGGAGGCGTTTCACTCAGGGCCAACAATGAGCCACGTTTATGTTCCCACTTTTCAACGAGAAACGTAGGATTCCAATGATTCACGAATGGGATTGAATTGGGAACGACGAATTGTTACATAAGGGCAAAGTGAAGTCTAGGTTTTTTTTCGTCGGTAGACACCAATCATTTGTTTCTATGGTTAATATTCGATTCTTGATGGGGAAGTTACGTGCTACACTGAATTACGTCGATTACCATCAGAGTTTTGTAGATCGTACATTCTTTGAGGACCTGGACAGGAAAAAATATGAAGGGTCATATCGTAGCGATGAAAAATTCGAAGAAAATGAATTTCAGGTGTTACAAATGTGGAAAATTAATTTAGCCGCGATACGATCGTGTTTTAAGTGCCATTAGTGGAGCATTGACAAAACGGTGGGTGGCGTTTGGTGTGATAACGGTTTCGAAACACTCGTAAGTCACGTGGAGCCCCTCAAATGGACTGCAATAATTAATCATCCGAAGGAAAGAAAATTTTACGATCGAGCACCCAACTTCGATCCAAAATGATCATCGTTCAATAAAACTTGGGGAACTAGCGTGGGATCCTTCTCGATTGATCGCTTTTCAATTAAATCATCCGGTTGATTAGCGCTATGAAGATTTTGTCTGAAAGCCTAAATTTACAACACCCCAGCCCTCTATCTCTATCAGTTATAGAGCAATTCGGTGAAACGAAATGGCACGGTTATAGCGGCTTGCCGAGAGCATCGACGGATAACGGAGAGTCGTGATAATACCGTGAATTTTGTAATCCAATTACGGATATCATCGCCCATCGCTTGCTCGATGCGCAATGCGGTATAATTCCATTACGCGTTACCGCCTCGACGAGCTCCATACTGCACCTCCTATTATGCGCCAACGTTACAATACGTATCGTGATCCTCAACGATGCAACGGTAATTTAGGGCGAGCGAATTCTTCGATCGAAATATTTGCCAACCTTGGAAAGTACGCGCCATGCTACGAAGTAACGTATATAAGGGGGCACCCATTAATTACGTGAGGTGATTTTGGGGATTTTTTGACCCCCCCTCACCCCCGGTGGGATTTTTCTCAACCCCCTCCCCCCTCCCCTAATCTCACGTGCGATTTTTCAAAATGCATACGTTTACGGAAAATAAATTGTAGTAGCAGTAACTGCGGTTGAAGGACTATTTACTCCACCATGTAAAGTAGTAGGGAGAGTTACTACTTCACATGGTGGAATAAATGGAATTGCAACCACGGTTGATACTACTACAATTTCTTTTCCATGTTTAATCTAAATAAGTTAATCGGTGTTTGATTGCGTTGAGTTTATTAAAAAAAAACATTCTGTACCGCTCACATATTATGTGAACGCCACAAAGCCGAAATAATATTTATGGCGGTTTAATTTAATTAAACCGCGATAAATATTATTATATGTGATGTATCTACTTTCTTGAAATTAATAAGTGGAATTTCACTGATTCAAGCTAGTGAAAGAGAATTTTACTGGTTAAATCAGTGGATGTTGCTGATTCAATTAGTGAATTTCACTGAATAGTATCATTCATTTTAAGGGAGTATATTTCAGTGGGTGATCATTTCTTATTTAATTTAACCCAGTTTTCTCGTAATTTTACACTGTTTCTTGCGGAAAAAAAATTACATGATATTTGCCGAAGTCCCCCCTCTCCCCAGCGTGAGATCGGGTGAGATTTCGGTCGAACCCCTCCCACCCCCCCCCCCTAAATGCCTCATGTAATTAATGGAAGCCCCCTAACTATTATTTAAATACAATAATTTTTACAATACGTGTGTTAAAAAGATAAAGTGACTTTTCAAATGACACGCACATTCGATTTTCGATTTTTCTTTGTGCTGTGTTGGTTCACGTGTACTCAACATATGTTGACACTATAAGCGATTTTGCATATTTAGTTTGTTTTTGATAGATATAAAGGTTATATGTGTTTTGGTGTCCTTGGCGATTGTTTTGTTATCGAAAACAATAATACACCTGATCACGCATCGTTGCTTGTTCGTGATTGTTTTGGCCAAAAACAACACCGTAATCCTGCGACGTTTCTTCTCTTCCAAAAACTGAAAAGAGCTATTAAAGGACAGAGGTTTGCCTCGATTTAGGAGATAAAGACCGCATCGCTGTGAGGGCTCGAGGCCGTACCAAACAGGGCGTATCAGAAGTGCTTTGACGATTAGAAAAAGAGATGTCGCAAGTGTAGTACATCTAATATTAGGTATTACTTTGAAGACGACTAAATAGATATTGAATCACCTCACCGCAACTTTTTTTTAATAAACTTTGAATAAAATTATGAAAAATCCTTTTTTTAGTACAGCTCTCTACATGATAAAAGAATATCATCTCTCAATGATTAGATTTTAGGACCTTTCTTAAATATATATATATATATATATGTTGTACTCTGATTATATAGGCTGACCGGTAATTCGACATATTCCTTGAAAGGGGTCATACTAGAGGTCGTTTGAATCACATTAAGCCCTGTTAGTTGATTCAAGCAATTACCAGCGAGGATTTGTATTTTCGTATATATAGACAGATTACTGATAAAACGTAACTTTTTTCTTCATAAGAACGACTACTCATACTTCGTATTAGGCTTTATTATCGTATAATTTTAAAAAGTGTTGCACGGAAACATAAATCCCCTTTTTTCTCACTCAATGCTTCAATTCCGAAAATTCGTTTTTAGTACACTTGCACACGATACAAGAAAGCTCACCTACCAATTCCATATTTATACGGTCAGCAGTTCACACTATGTATTTATCTCTTTGGCAGACCGGATTTGTTCTTTTGCATGAATAGATTTTGAATTTTTTCTTCACATCAATTTCTTTTAGTTAATTTATTTTATTTTATCTGTGTCTTGATAAATATTGATAAATTGCATCGGTGGTCTCATTGAGATAGACGTTCACGAAGAAAAAGAGAGGGGGAGAGAGTTGACAAGTAATTATCGTAATTTCATGTACGTCACAATCAGTGCGTGCTCAGATAAAGGAAAAAATAAGTAAAAGCGTATAGCAAGGAAAGAAAATTTGCTGCACTTTTACCAGTGCATCAAAGATATAAGTATCAATGCCGGAAATGATTCTGCGAAACTCCGGCACGGCGACCCCCTTAAAAATACTAAATTCCTGACCAGCTGGCTGGGAACGAAATCGGGAGGGTGAACGCAAGCCTTACTGAAACAAAATCCAATAATCAAGCTCAGCTAGACAATTTATGCGCCTCGAGATAACTCTGAAGTCAGCCCGGTATTAATATAGAAGCTGTCAGATCGATCTGCACGTTCACACCAAAGACTATACAAAACTACGACTAAACGTCCTCTGCGCATTCGTAAATGTTTTTTTAAATTTAGAGTTCATATTGTCATCAAGAAATTCCAAGGCATCATATTGGAATCAACGACTGAAAAAATAGGCATTCGTTGATTTCTGTAAATATTTGTAAATATTAATTAATATTTATACATAAATTGAGTAAAAATCTGTTGTAAAGAAACATGAACGAAATTAATATCTGAAAAATCTAGATAGTAATGAATATACATAAACAGAATATCAATATTTAATTTATCAATAATTTCAATGAATATTCAATTTACGAAAGTCTGAATCTAAAAAAAGTCGGGATCAAAGATCAATGATCAAAGATCAAGATTAAATATCAAGAATTTATCTTTCGATAAATGTTCGATACTCAAAAAAAGGTGGTCGAAGAATCCTCATCGTATCATATATCAACGATACACTCTGTTGTATCAGGAATACTCTAATTTTCAAATAAAATACCAAAGCGAAGAATTGCGATTGAAATATAAATTTGGCTGATACCCCGTGATGAAACGCTGATCGCGGTTCGAATTTTTTTCGGCGAGTATGTAAAGCTCGGAGGTATAAAGGTACCTAGATTTTATGTCAAGAAGATGTCGGATCTCGTCCCTGTGCACATCGAAACAGAGGGACGCGTTTCCACGTGTGTAAATGGCATCTCCTGCCCAGAGCGTGGCTAATTGACACGCGAGACCGCGAGAGGAGCTTAGAGTGTATTTGCTGGTCGTTCAGCCTTAATCTAGGAAACACGCCGTCACATTATACTTTGTAATGACCGATCGCGGTAGCGACCCGACTGATCCACGGATGTGAAGTAATGGCTCTTCGCGATGTAGCAAAAAAAAAACAAACGAAAACGAAAAAAAACGAAGAGGAAAATGATCAGATTGAAGTTTGCTACGAAAATGGTTATTTTCCAACTTCTCGTATATATATTTTTCACAGTAGTCATGAAAACAGTTCAAAATGTTGTTGGCTCTTATTTAGTAATCAGAAGTTCGCAATTGACAAAAAAATATTCGTAAAGTACCCAAAATGAAAAAAATAAAAATGTAAAATAAGAAATTTCGTCGCGTCCAATGATGTAAACGTCAGGTCTACTAAAGATAACTTTTTAGAAAGGGAGAAAAAAATAAGAGTCTGACAATCGTTTCGTAAAGGACTTCACGTTTTGGCTGTTAGTGAAGAATTTTTGGCAGCCGGAAAATGGGAAAATGAAAAGATGGTCCATTTTTCGGTACGAAGAGACTGGAGTATTGGCTAGGGGGTTGATGCTCGAATAGTCACAGACAGGCGGGGATGCTCTGCTCTTGGCGTCAAGTTTGTTGTTGTTGGATAAGAGAACACGTCGGTTTTTCTATTTTTGTTCTCACTTCCTCGTCTGCGGCGCGTTATCTCGTCTTCCGACACTTCGCGACCTCTTAAAACTGATATAAACGCCCAGGAGTAGGCGAAGACTCAAGAGAGAGAGAGAGAGAGAGAGACAGAGTGGAAAAGACAGAAAGGGTCGAGGTGGGTGGATGTCGTAAGGTAGGCTCTTTGGTGATGCTGGAAAGGGCGCGATCATGAGATATAATATCGTCTCGCGTACACAAGACGAAGAAAGTTCACTGGTATTTCGCAGCCACGAGGGAGAGGCCAAAAGACCTGTGCGCAACGCGGTGTTACTCGGCGAGAATTTCTGCGCGTATCCCCGAGCCCTGGATAAACGTCACACCCTCGGAGTTAAGAGAAAGGAAGACAAAAAAACGGGAGGAAACGTTCGCACTCGAGAAGAGTGTCACTTGTCTTTCGGTGCTCACTGGGAACAGAAACCGCGCCCCCTGCGCGAATATTTTCTTCTGTTCACGTGCACTGAAGGGAGAAAATATCATCAAAAGGGGGAAAACATTGATGACTGGAAAAATGGATAGACGTAAAGATGGATTTCCGGTGTCAGTAGCTTTGTCCGATAGTTGGATGGGTGACCGCTTGATCGCGATCCCAGAAAACTTAAGGGGACGGCGGTTATGGTCAGTTACCTTGTGCCCTCCTACAAGTACGATAGGACGCGGATTTGCCTGTACGAAAATCGGTGGTCCGAGTTTGGGCTTAAATCGGGATGGCAAAAGGCCTCCAGGGATGCAGTAAGTAACATCAGCGACAGAGAAAAATATACAGTACGAAAACTTTCCAACCTTGATGATATCTTTTTATCAAGAGAATCCTCGTTTCGGCTCGAAGTTCACAAAGGAACAGATTTGTTATACGAAAGGGTATTAATTTCGAGCCACGAACGGGCTAGCAATTGAGAAAGTAATGTAAAAAAAAACTGAACGCTCGACGCCACCCCGCACGGATCACAACCCCGATGTTTCCGCCGCGCCCTCTTTCCACCCCCTTAAATTCTTGTTACCAGCGCGTGCTTCAGATCTCACGACCCCGACCGAGTGAGCTCTCAAAGTCTCGTAGTTCAGTACTTCAATGTATACTTTTGCCACGTATGTACACACACGATATACATCCTATTTTCGGGGACAGATGTAACTTTCTCTCTCTCTCGATTTCTCTCATTGGATCGAGACTCGCGCACACGTATACGACGATCTTGTGTGTCTCTTTTCCCTAGTACCAGTACACTCGACATCCCTTTCCTCCCTTCGTTCTCCTTCGATTGCGCGAGCGCGAACCCTCTTCAATCTGCAGTCAATTGTTTCCAGCTAAACTGTTTGCCTTTCAGAGTTCGAGCCCCGAACACACTTTTTCTCCTTTCTCCCTCTTTCCTTCGGGGCGAGCCTGTCCCGAGTTTGTATCCAGCATCGGTGCAACACCCCTCCTCAAGGTTTTCTCAGCGCCCGTTTCTGCCCCTTTTTCTTTATCTGCGTCATTCAACTTCAACGAAACCATGACGTGAGCTATCTGGACACCACGATGTACCTGCCAATATTGTAACATCAAATTCCACGCTTTTGAAAAGCCCAATGTCTTCTGGACTTACCATTTGCCCTTGATCTATCACAGAGTTTGTCTAATAAGCTTCATCTTTATAAACATTAAATGCGACGAACTTGGCTGCGCGTCTATATCGAAAAGCGTCAATTCAACACGTGGTTTAAGCACGGGCCAAAGCAATCCAAATTGGAAGCATGAAAGTTCGATACGAAATACACCGTTATATGATGATGTCATCCTGTATTCAATAAAATCTGAATAAGGAGTCGGTACGAATTTTGAAATTCAATGTTCGAATTATACACGCTCACATATGATATATATTATCTTTGGATAATATATTGTATATATTATTCAAAGGAGCTCTAAACGAATCTAAACCCAAACGAATAGATTAATAAAGAACAATTTGTATTCAACTTTTTTCAAACATAAATATATATTGAATGCCCCATTATCGCACGTTAATTTGACATGTACAAGGTTAACCCGAGCTGTTTTTTCCATGCGATGATATTTCATGTTGAATCGCCACGCGGTGAATTAACAATTTGACCAGGGCTGTCTCTAAATCCTTCTAGATCAGATCGCAAAAAGATTGTCTGTAAAAATGGTGCTTCATTTGAAATCCCAAGCCAAAGTATGGGTCTAGTGATAAAATATTCGGCTGGCCTCATTGTACTGGTATCAACGATACTTCGAAGTCTTAGAAAGTAAGAAATCGATCTTTCTTTCGCCGATCCTTGAGACTAGCACTAGACTAGGTTCGAATCCCCATGACGATCATCTTTGTCTACCAGGAACGATCAATCACCATAGGTGAAGAAAAACGGTGTGGGAAGCCTTTCCCCCATGAACGACTCAATCATAAAACAATCACGTGGCGCAGAGGATAGTTCCGTACAACAGCGAACTCTGAGAAGTGATCGAGTCTCGCTGAAATCATTCCAAGGTTCACGGAACGCTCACGAGTACCGCTCTCTTTTACCTTTCTCCTGGTTTCGCGTTCCTCTCGTATGATGTGCTAAATCATTCTCCGGTAATTTGTTACCCAGTACCAGCTTGGTCCTAGCCGGTGTAACCGTCTCAGCGGTCGACTGCCTTCAACAGCAGCCAAAGGATCAACCATAGCGGGGTATATCCACCATGCTTTTGCGTAACAATAATGGCACCACCATACACGCTAAAGAAACCCAAAAAGGGATCCAAGATGAAGAGTCTCCTGTCGATCTGGCCACGCGTGTTCACCTTGCAGTATTTCTAGACCCAATCGATACGGTCTTCATCGGGATGCGAATCATATGTATCCCTGGCCGATGAAAACTCCTTCACAATGAGTGGCTCTGGGCATAAAGACTCGCGGAGGTCCCTGACGGTATCGATTTCGCCGAGAAATCGGATAGATCTTATAGGTATTATAGTGGATCAATCGGTTGAGAAACGAGTCGAGAGTGAACGAGATAGACAAAGGATACGTATGTACAAACATCTAGGTAGAAGCTTACAGAAAGAAAGGCACATCGAGGAATACATGGAAACTCATGGAGGTCCCCATCTAGAATTGTAAAGGGAAGAAAAAATGAGTCTGCGGAAGACCCGTGTTCTCCTTCATAGCCTAGTTGGAATTTGTCCTATCTCAAGATCTTTGAAGTTCCTTCCAAAAAAGGGAGATCGCCAATGCTGCCCTTGATGTCGCTTCCTTATTCATGGTCGACGAAACTCCTTTTGGAACTCTGATGGACAGCCACACGCGGTCCGAAGGATACCGTGGCCTTCGATTTTTTCAGGTTTTGCAACGAAAAAGAGGCAGCCCAAAAAAGGTGGATACGTGTTTGCGGTCCTTACAGCTAACCGTCACGTGGTCAGATTGTCAGCCGGTTAATTAAGCGTGAAACAAGCGCGCGGGGACCAGCGGATACCGTGGTCCTGGCCAAAACGGATCCGTCGAAGTGAGAGCCAGAAAAAAGGGCGAAGAAGATGCGATGAAGGGAGAAAGACGGAGATGGAGAGAAATACGAGTACCATGAGGTAAAGACACCAAGCGGTGACCGCAATGGGACATTCGATACACCCCGCGTCTCTAAGGGACTGTCTCCGGTTGTTCCCGAACCACCACCATCATCTTCCTTTTCCAACGCACTTTTTCCCCCTCTCCATTTGCCTACACAAACGAATTCACCAGATTGTTCTTGGCGAGCAGAAGGACACGAGCTTGATCTTTCGGAGGTGCTCCCTTTGGATACCAATGATTTTCGTCGAGCCCTTCTAGTACTCAACTGATATCGTGTTCGTCTTCACACGCCCACATTTTTGTGCGTGAAGGAGCGCGAGAGGACGGCAGCCTGGTCTCTTTCACCTCTGAAATCGGACACCACAAACGAGATCCTTGCGTATACCGTTCACCGGGAACTTTATATATCACACAGGTGCGCACAGGCCACATAATACGGGCCTCCACGGACTATACATAAATATTATTTTATACCAATAACTAGGTAGGAACAGCAGTCTCCCGGGAATTCCGAATTGGGCATTGGCTATCGAGGAGAGAACGATCTTACACCTAATAAAAAATCCATTGAAATCATGCCTCCAATGAGAAAAGTATGGATCGAAGAAAAAAAACAGCATCTTATGTATCACGCGAATGGGCGTCCAGAAAATCGGTATTTATGCTTAAGAGTAGCTGTATAATGTGCACTGATAATATTTGCTCCGTCGGTAATGGATATTCGTTTTCTTTATCGTCCTTTCTTCCCTTTATTCCTTCACGTCTGATGATGGCTTCTCTTACCGAGGCAAACTAGTCAGTGACACGAGATGCGTCGTTCAACGATGGAAGGTAAAGAGAGCGAGAGAGAGAGAGATAGGGAGGTGTGAGAGAATACAAGTTGACAAATCGATATGTGAGACGAATTAGTACCTTGCGGTCCAACAATGTATCCTCGATTCTATTCCTACCCAAGATCCGACCCCTCGCCTGATGGCAATACCATATTTCCAAGCATCGCCACACCAGAGAGATGGGTCGAGGTCCTGGCGAATCCTGGGGGAACCCCTACGGCGATAGCGTGAAAACAGTCACGCAACCCGCCCTCTGTGCTCGTCCGTCTCTTTCAACCCTCAGCCCCAACTGTACCGCTCTCCGACGCGTGCAGAATTCCTTCTCTCTCTCTCTCTCTCTCTCTCTCTTTCTCTCTCTCTTTGCCACCTACATAGGAGAACGATGATAGAGTTCAGAAAACAAAAAGCCAGCACGGTATCCAGCACGGAAACAAGTGACAGCTGCCCCTCATAAGTTCCTGGGACACGCACGTCAATTACCCACTTGATATTTTTTTCTTCAGCCCCCTCCCCCACCCCGTTCCTCTTGTTCCAATCCATTTCTCACTCGCGATCTTTCCCTGCTATGAAAGTACACGGGTGTGTGTTCCATCAGTAGTTCATTGATTCTCGTACCGCTAATTATCTCTCTCTCTCTCTTTATTTCCATCAAGTTCTTTTAATGCTCTGCCAGGATCGCATTTCGTCCTAACCTCGGGACCATTCGGAGACGAAATGAGGAGGATGGAAAGAGTGAGGTAGAGCTTGAGGGACACGAACACTCGGCACGTCGACGAGAGAGGAATATGAGTTTTGATCCAAAGGCGCGATCCGCACAGCTATAAATCCGGTAATCCATCACTAGGAGCAGCGCGATACACAATGCGCGGAATGAATAACGAAATAAGAGCAAGTTGTACACATGTAGAAGCGTGGAATGGGCCTGTGGGGTCAAGAGGAAGGAAGAGAAAGAGAGAGAGGGAGAGAGAGAGGCAGAGCAGGTGTCATGGAATCGCCCTGTGGCCACACCACACTAATGATCCTCGACAAGCCAACGTAGAAATTAATCATCGCCTTTGTCTTCGCGGATCCCGCGTTCTCCGATCTCCACCCTCCCTCCCCACCCCAACCCTCCTCTTCTCATTCTCATACGCGCATTAGTATATTTTTCGGTAAGTCTCCGGCCACGTTTGAGGCCAAAAGATGGCAGGGAGCCTCGCGTGTTTTCTGTCGGCACGAGATCTAATTCCGTGCCTGGTATCACCTAGTCGTCAGACTGAATCGGAAGCCCGATAGTTTTCGTCACTGTTGTTGTCTTCTCATTTGGTAGCTACAACGAATAGCGCAATAGCGACAAGAAAAAAGTTCATCATAGATACGTCCATTAGAGGAACGTTAGTCATCATTGTCGTTCGAGTGCGTGTTGGAAGGCAAGCCTGATTCGTTTTGGCTTCGTTGAAAAGTACTCGGGAGAACTGAACTCGCCAACTCGGAATACGAAGAGAGATTATTCGAACGGGAATGTCTCGAGTTGATTCTCGTCGTACAGCTGTCCTCTCGCTATCCACCAAGAGTTCTTCACCGGTTGTCGGATTCCCAAAGAGACCTTTTAATCAGGATGACACACGGGTTGCGAAGATTTTTCTCGGAGTCTCGGGCCTAGGATTGTAGCGAGTTTCCAGCTGGAGACTCTTGAGGATGTTGAGGATGAAACGCCGCGTGACCGCTGACATTTGGCGCCGTTGCTACGTAGTGGAAACGAGGGTGTTTGAGGTCACGCGTGTACTTTAGTGACGATCCTGACGTGATTTCGCTAGGAAAGATTCCTGGGACTGCGCAATTGCAACGGGAATGAGATCCGCGTGATGGAAGACCGACTATTCGAGATTGCCTTGTTCCTTGAAAGATTTTTGCAAGTTGTTCTCTGCGGTGAACTCTCGGCGATCCAGAGGTCAGTCGTCGCGTCAAAAGACGATGGATTGCCATCATCAAGCATGGGACCCATAAAGTGTCATCATCAACTAGCAATTTTGCCCTCGTTTTCCAAAGGCCTGCTATCAATGATACTGGCAAGTGGCTGATGGACAAAGGTACTACCGGCTGGTTGATGATCAATGGTATCATCAACTGACCGAATGATCATCAGATCCCTTTGAAAGACTCCGATCAGAATCAGTTCGTCTCAAAATCCGTTACCAATTTCCACGATTCCCAGATCTCAAGGGATTTTCGTTCGGTTCCCAAGCGAGAATATCCATCATACGAGGACGCGTGTTGGTCGTTACAAGCCTCGAGAAGTTTCGCGTTTCATACTCCATAAAAAACGTCTCTCCTTCTCGGAGCTCTTAATATACTCTCCGTGTAATATTCCGTACACCACCGAAGTCAGGATTTTCCGCAAGGATCAAGAGCCTTGTGAGAAGGGGGTGGCTTCATCCCCTTGATCCGAGCGCACAAACACACACGTGTAGGATACGTAGGAAGGTAGAGGTTTCTGGCGTCGTAGACGTGGCCGCAAACGCAGATGTGAAATCTCGTGTGCCATTCGTGGCGTACACATACAGACCAGAAGAAGATAGTACCGGGAGATTGCTCCAGGGCTTTCGGGGTTGGGCATATTGAATAACTCGCTCGCTGGACCGCGAAAATATACCGCGAGGCGGGCTCTGTGCGCGCATGGATTTTCATCTCTCTGCGCTACCTCCCTCACTCTCTCCACATCGCCCTCTTCAGAAACTAGACTTGGTCGTCACTTCATAACCCTCTTCCTCTATATGTAGAGCTGGTTCGCTCGGCAGAAGCTTTAAACCCAAGTCCCACCAAGGACGTGCGGAAAAGGATCTCCGCAGGATCCTCTGGATTGAGCTCTTTTCTCTCTCACTCTTTTCCACCCTCTTCTCCGATTTCTCCAGCTTTCCGTGCATCAGCCATACGGAAACTCCACCAACCCTTCTTTCCAGCGGCCCCACCAGAAACGTAACGTTCATGCATGGCTGTGTAGATGTAGGAGCAAACTCACGAGCGCTCATCGCTGAATTACCTTTACGTGCCCCGACCAAAATGTGGCACGATTCCAGAACACCGAGCCAGTAGAAGAAGAGGCCGTTTTTATATATATAGTTCTCTCTTCTCTGCTATATATCACTGTATACGCGAGTTATGTAGTTCCATTCCTCTTCACATATACATATGTACGACCAACATTAAATGTGTATGCACGGTTGCTCGAGAATCATGCGGAATTGAATTTTGATAAAACGCCCTGCAGCATTTTCAAAGTTCTTTCCTATCGGACCTAACCGAACCTTCTAAATGAGCCATTGTTGCTTCCCGGATTCAATACGTTTTACTGGATCAATAGTTTCGATGATTGCCCGTCAATGATTTGCCAGATGATGTTGTAATTCACGGTTCGATTTTCAATAGCTTCTTCTCTTCGTTTTCTCAAGAACCGACCTGAATCTCGTCAAATGTTTGGCGCAATGGAAATGGACTTGAGTTTGATGTCGAGTGGAAAGGGGCTTGTCAGATGTTTGCCTGAATAGCATCAGATGTTTAACATAAAATAAAGATATCTTCAATGAGACGTTCGACGCGCAGTAAACACGATTTTCAATTTTGTTAGATGTTTATAGTCAAGTAAAGATTGATCTGAATTTCGTTCGATGTTTGACGTCAATTAAAAACCTTCCTAATCATTATCAGATGTTTGACCGAAAGTCAAATGGACGTCAATATCGTCAGATGTTTAACCTAAAGTAAAAATGGTCTTCAATACCATCAGATGTTTGACGTAAGCAAAGATTAACTTGGATGACATCAGATATTTCGTATAAAAAAACCACGCTGCTATCCCTCTAAAAAGATACGTTTTTCCACCCAAGTATTAGGAAAAGTCCGTATCCTGTAAGTTTTCCCCAATATACGCTCCGCGTCACGATTGTCACACAGAGATAAGATCAGGAACTGGAAAATGATGGAGCGGCGATTTGATCATTCCTGTCGCGAATTAGAGACGCTCTTATCTCGCGTTCTCCAATAACACACGCGTATGACTGCTTACATACACGTCCATACCCGAGTTTATTCGCGACGAAGCTTGCCCTGCGATCCGGGAGGTTTACAAGGCTCGGAAATATGGCATTCTACTCCAGGCTCCGAGCGATTATCGGGGAAAGGAAGATCGTTATTATAGCTCGCGAAGGTGATAATGACGCCGGAGTTCTATCGAGAAACCGGGAGATATTTACTCTCGGGGGGATCTCCGTTCTCCAGGCGCAAACGCCAGCTTAACCATAACGGCGTAGATATATCGAGTGAGGCATTGATTTTCTTACTTTCGTCTCACTCGTGTGATAACCGGAGGTTTATATATAGTTAAAGTACATTTTGAGCCCGTCGTATCGGTGTAACGTTAATTATCAGCACTTTAAATCCTATAATTTTCTAAAACGAATCTTCCATTTCGAGAATCGATTTTGAAATTACCTTCGCATCAATATCCTCATATCTATCGAAAAGTCACGTCGAGGTCTCGGGAGTTTTCATAATTCGAGCATGTGAACGCTTGTCTACTCCTTGGCTAATCCTCCGAGTCCAATGTCTTCGAAATCGTTTTCTACGTGTTATGGCTAATCGTGTCATTATGCATCATCGCAGCGAACAGAAGCTCGGATGTTCGCTGAGCATACCTACGATCAACCAGTCAGAGCGCGACTAGCCTCAGTTAACGATACATCAATTAGATCCGAGTGAGTATTTATATACGCATGTACCCGTGTATGCATATATAGATATATGTACAGGGTGGGCCGAAAAATCATTTCTACTTTAAGGTCTATTTGAGGAATACTTCGAAGATGTTGTTTAGGAAAAAGGTTTTTCTTTATTTTTCTCCAGGATGCTCCTTACGGTGCCTCTTGTGGGGACATTTTTTTACTACTGCGAACAAAATAAGGGTATGTGCGATGTAACCGAAAAATGTGTCCATACATTGGACATCCTTCTGTAGAAGGATGTCCAATGTAGAATGTCCAATATAGAATGTGTTTGATTTTTCACGAAAAATATTTATTTATTCGACAATGTCTATTTGGCCCGTTTCAAAGTAATTTCCATCAAATATAATACACTTGGGCTAGCGATTTTTCCAATCTTTGAAACACTTCTGATACATGCTTTCTGATATGGCCGCGAGAACGCCAAGAGATGCGGTCATTATCTCCTCAATCATGGCAAATCTCTGCCATTTTACGGCTCTTTTCAGTTTTGGGAAGAGAAAAACGACGCTGGGAACGAATCCGGTGAATACGATGGCTAAGGCATGATTGGGGTGTTGGTTTTAGCCCAAACAATCACGAACAAGCAACGATGCGTGAGCAGGCGAATTATCGTTTTTGATAGCAAAAAATCGCCAACACCAAAAATTCGGGGCATATAATTTTTTCACGCCAGTCTCCACATGTATATATTTTTTATACACATTTATATTTTTTTTCAGAATATATATTCATATTTCTATATATTTATAATATATAGAATATATATATATATATATATATTTTATTGTTGTACCATCCCGTTACACCCTTCGGGTTTTTTACGGTCGCCCCCCTCTTTGTTCCTTCCTGCTTTTTCCTCCAACTTGTTTCTTCCTGTTTCCCCCACCTTGATTCCTCCTGACCCCGAGGCCGACGACACAGGGAAACTGTGGAAAACCCGTCCCGGTATAGTTGGCCCTGGATTTGCCTGATTCTTTTGGTGTACACACTTTGTATTGAAGTATCTACATCAAAGTATCAGAAAAAACGGCCTTCCGCTCACTGGTCGATGGGCCAGCCAGATCACGGCTGAACGGTCACCGCACCAAGTATCAGCCTCTCTCGATGCTGCTTAACTTCGGTGATCGCCCGAGCCGCACTCCGACCGCCCAACCACCAGCGTCAGTTTATAGCCTATATATATTATATTTCAAAAAATCAATTTGCCTCGAATGAAACTTTTTAAAAATAAAAGATTATTGTTTTATTCACAGAATAAAATGTCCACACATGTGTTTCGTACATATATAAAAGAAGAAAATCGAAATCTATGGTACTGCAAAATACGAGAAAATAAAAAATTCTTTTTATATTTTAAAGTATCAAATATCGAAAAAAGATTAATTCGAGGCACATCAATAAAACATATACAGGGTCACAGCAAAAGTCGTGCTATATCCGTTAAGAGCGTGCAGTACCCATCATTTCTGACTGATTTCACTATGTAACACCTTATCCTAAACTTAACCCTTTTCGAAATATTCGACTTTTAATTTTTTATTGAAAATTGCCGATTTGTAGGCTACTAAATTTAATTTTGTTTATTTTGTGTGTCCTATTATTATTATTATTGCAGTTTTACATGTGCTATAAGGTGATTTAACACGTCAATCATTAAAATAGTGCATCAGTTAATTGAATAGTCTGTAGTAGACAATTGAAAGTTAAGAAATTAAAAAAAATATTAGGTAGTTTATTTTTCTCTAAGGAATATCGAAAGAAATATTATGGCACTTGTTCGGCAGATGTGTTTAAAAATATCTACGTTTCATCAGCTATGTAACGAGGTATAACAATCTAGGATTTGTATTACATTTCGTGGAAAAAAAGTAGTTGGGACGCTTGAGGTACACTACCGCTCAAAAGTTTGGATACACCA